>JAVQJF010019694.1:0-19558 GCA_036023855.1 Gadopsis marmoratus | reverse complement strand
ACACTGACCATAGCCAAATGCAAAACTGGTTGAAAACAGTCAGAAAAGTTGAAGAGGGTAAAAAAATGTCAGTGGCCTCCACCTGTAAAACCATTCCTGTTTTGGGGGTCGTCTCATTGTTGCCCCTCTAGTGCAGCTGAAACTGATTAACAACCCCCTCTGCTACTTAACTGACCAGATCAATATCCCAGAAGTCTAATTGACATGATGCTCTACTCTGCTTAAAAAGTGTTTCTTTAAGCACTAATTGTACAGGGCTCTGAATTTGTTGTCAAGGTTTTTAATAAATATGGTCAGAAGTCATGTTTTCAGTTAGGAATAAATGCGAAAACTAGTAGAAACCACATTGAGAAAAATGGAAAAAAATGTACATTGTTACATTTGGTACATTTTAGTTCTGGAGCGGTTTGTGTTCGCACTGACTTTTTACAAATGATCCAAAAGAAGTAACATGAAGTTATACTGACTGACAGATAAGTCAGTTTTGTTTGTCATCCTGCATCATCAGCACTACATGGACCAGCGTGTAGAAATCATATACCACTATCCGGCTGCAAGTCATGCTATACTTTATGCTTCCTATGTGTATATTTATGTTCTGTGGTGTTACAAAGAGCTTGCAAAGAAATAACAGATTATAAGCATTATTAGAATTATTAGAATGCAAATCGGCCCCATGTTATGAATGATGAAAAACAGGCAGAGACAGGAAGGAAAACTTCCTTCGCAGGTAGGGGGAGAAGAACTCAAATTCATACAGCCGAGACGCAGGGAAGGCATTTTTAGGAATTTTTTGCATGAACCAAGGACACTTACAACACAGGTGAGACTGGAGTCCAGACACAAAACACGAAAAGAGTCCAAAAACAACGATACATCCAGTTTAGGGGGGGGGATTACTGTGGGATCGCTATGCCAAAGTACATGGAGTAAGACAGCTTTATAAATTTAGCTCAAACTCTTTTCAAGAAGTCTCGGTCTGGTTGTTTAATTTGAGTGCGAGTGACAGCATAACAATAAGGTCTTTGGATTGAATCCCGCCTGGGGTAGGGCCTCTCTGTGTGGAGTTTGCAAGTTCACGTTTGTGTGGGTTTTCTCTGGGTGCTACGGTTTCCCCCACCAGATATACATGTATGTTAGCTTGATTCTCCTGTCAGTGCCCTTGACACTGGCTTAGAACTGTGGGTCGATCCCCGGGTTGCCCATTCTGCTCTTAACACTTAGGATGGATCAAATGCACAGTATGAATTTCTCTATGGGCATCATTAAAGTATAACTTTAAGTTTTAAGATCTTGATTTTCGTATCGTTGGTATTATGTAAAAACAAGTAAGGGATTTTTTTCCCTTCACAGAAGAAATTAGGTAAATGTGTGAGGGAGTTTTGTCCTACACCATGTATTTTTTAATTAAAAGCAAGTAAAACATGAATAGAAACCATAATCATTATTTGACAGCAACCATTGCCTCCATATAAATTTATGTTCAAGAGGCCTTATCTCTGTCCTTTGTACCCATCCACATTTATTTCTGACAAGATTCTGTTGTAGGCTCAACTAATGATGTGCATAACCTGCTATTACTTTTCTTCGACATCAGAGACCATTGATAAAACAACATTGAAGACTTCAGGGACCAGAATTAACTTATAATAGATAGGCCTGAATGTCCAATTTCCACGGAAACACCAAGCTAAGGTCTGCTAACTGGAGACCTCCACCATGTTTACCTTTTCAATTGATTAAATCGGTCTAATGTCCATTTTCATAGCAGTAACTCAATCAGAACAACAACAGTCGTGTCATGCATTCCACTTTGTCTCTCCTTGAACAATGGTCAGAGGTGCAATGAATGAAAATGAACACTTCCTCCAGATCTTTTACATTAAAAGCCTTCAATTCAATTCAGTTTTATTTATATAGCACAATAACATAACAAAGTTATCTCAGGGCACTCATGGCAGCCTTCTCTTTAGGCTTTTAATGTGATAAAACATCAGGAAGTGTTGAGTTTTGTTGACGGCAGGAGTACGGCAATGAAGGAATGATGATAATGGTATTAATTGGTGTGAGTTGTGAGGATAACATGATTCTGTTGTTGTGAACAGATGGAATTTGTTTCTGTGGAAATGTATTATCCTAAATTTAGCATGTGTTTCCACCCACCTCAGTGTTTTTAGCATACCCAGCCTTTATTACTACCGGATTGGGTACATGTAAGTTTACACCTTTTAGTTGTAAAACAAAACAATTTCAGATTTTTTGGTTCAGACCATGTAAAGCAAATCACAGGAATGAAAGCCAGCTAGTCAAGCACTCTGTATGCACATCCTCCACCCTTATCTATATTATAATCATATGATATGATATCTTTTTTACTTGCATGTACAACCTAAGCCACAACATGACCTCATATTACTGCTTGACTTGATGTTTCTGTTGGATCTCATCTCTAATTAGCTAATTTAATCACCCATTTGTGAAAATGTGGCGTAATGTACAATAAAGGTCAACTACAGGCCACAATAGGTAAGGGCCAAAGATAATGTGGGGCTGTCTCAATCAGTGTTAATACAGTTCATGCTGGTCTCTGACAGAAACAGAATAGACTGTGGTCTGAGGTCACTCATAAATAAATTATAATAAATGACATATAAATGAATTTAGAACTAGTAGGTGGTGAAAATAACCATTTAATTCCATTAGTCATCGATCAACAGAAACAAGTATTCTATCATCCTCACAGGTGGTTGAGATGTAGTATCTGTGGGTCTGGGCGGGTGGGGGTGTTTCTGGCGGCTTGAAATATAAATGTGAGAAAATAAATAATGAAAAGTGTGGAAAACTCAGAGAGGGAAACCATGGTGACATGATTGTCTCAGTTCAGTGGCAAAGCCAGATATCTCACAGAGACACATACACCCGGGCATCCCATGATCCTTTGGCTTGGAGAGGGCAGAGCTTGGGTTGACGTGGGTTTGTATCAGTGTTAAAAAAGAGATTTGCTACCTGGTGGAGAGACATTATTTCGTGTTTCCACTTTCTCTCTACTATCTCTGAGCCTTTCCCTTCCTCTTTGGGTATAAATAGATCAAACTTTTGATTATGATGATCTTAGACTTAGAGGGCATCAAACTATGATCTTCTCTGTCTGCTTTCCTACCTCTCTGTCACCTCAATTGAAAATCCATTCAACTGAACTCCATCATAACATCATTGATTTACTTTTCCAACAACTACTTCCTAAAATTCCTCTTTCTCTGTCCTCCTTTTCGTGCCTTTCACTAGTATTCACTGACTCACTTTTCTCTAACTGTTTCAACAAATCCACAAACCTACATTTAAACTATGTTGTTTGTCATTGTCTTCAAAAACGACCCATATGAGCATTTTGTGACCTGGCACACCTTGACTGACATTGCAAGTGATGTCAAAAAAATTACTGTAAGAAAAATGTATTATATGACTTTTCTTATCTGACACCTCTATGGCTGGGGTTTGGATTTGGTTTAGGCAACTAAAACTACTTGTTTATGGTTTACGGAAAGATTGTTGTCATAGTTAAAAGAGGAGTAGATTAGCTGAGGTTTGGAAAAGACAGTGGCCATGATTACAGAAACCACCAACGTTGGTAGGCGAAGGAATGCAAACAGCGGTCTCCACGGTTAAAGTTAAAGATTACAAAAACCAATGTGAACCGTTGGTAGCTGGCAGGGAGAAAAGTGTGGTCACGGCTATCAAAATTGAAACTTAGATATCCTACTCACGGTTACAAGAAGCCAGCATTGACTGTTGTAGGAGATGGCATGTTGAAACTTAGATATCCTACTCACGGTTACAAGAAGCCAGCATTGACTGTTGTAGGAGATGGCATGTAAGTGTACCACTATTACATAAGCAGCCGTCTCCAGTGCCAACGTTGGACACTTTGTCTCTATGAGTAGGCTTTGGTTAGGAATCAACTAAATCTACTTAAAGTTAGTCAACAATTGCGGTCATTTCAGCAAATGCCCAAAAATGGCATATGGTATGTACAGTATATAACTAAGTAGCCATTTTCACGCAAATTATGATGTGAAACCAACATTGAGTTTTGGTAGGAGAGAGGATACTACAGCATACTATACTATACTACATATACTACAGCAGTCTCTGGCGTGAAGGTGGGTGTCCCACCTTTGTACACCCAAACATCCACCCTGATGAGGACAGTCTTGACTGTATACTACATAAAATATTTGTACATTTTAGCTAGGGCTTTATCTATAGCCCACTGTGAAAATGAAGGTTTTGCCTTCTTTGCTGAGGTAATATTGTTGCTTGTTGTTTTACACTTTTGAATAGGTTTTAAGTTCCACTCTACTGTATATCACTGACTAATACAACAGAATTATGGGTCAACTTACTGACAGCAGGAGCATTTCTGAACAGCAATTTGTTTGTAGAAAAAACATTCACCTGAAGATAACGCTTCAATTATTATTTTTTAAATAAAGAATTAACAAAATTACACTGCTAAGCAATTACTGTGTCCTAAGAAAATAATCAGTATATTCAGCTTGTTTAAGTCACTCAATCGTAGCTGATTTATGTTTTTGAAATGTGTGTTGTCTAGACGCTCACTCTGCTTCCTCTTCTTCTGTTCTCTACTACCAGACACATTAACACAGGAGCAATAAAAAGAATGTTTGCACAATACATCCCTGCTCGAAGTTATTACATTCTACGCATTTAAGCATTGTTCGTGCTTGTTTTATCTATTCAACAAGTCTTTGCAACCACTCAGCACCTGAGCGTGAGTTGAAAAGGGCTATTGAGTGAGTGGATCTGCACAATGTCACACACGTCTCGCTGCCTTTGTTTCCACTTTGTGTCCACAATAAAAGTGTAAATCGGTAAAACGCGTTTTTGTTGTTGGGCGCCTACCTCTGAAGAGCATCTATCTTGTCGGCTGTGATTCCTCTCAGCAGCTCCTCCAGCAGGTCTGAGCTGTCGGACGGAGGAACAGGTGGTTTGACGGCAGGTGTGTGAGTGAACCAGCCAATCAGGAGACCCAGGACAAAAAGTCCCACACCTGCCAGGAAGTACCTATGAAGAATGATGGAGTAGTTAGAAATTAATGGAGGGATTATGTTATGTTCGCTTACTAGCTTTTGAGCTTCAACATCTCACAGTTTTTTTTAGCATGAGCTCTGGAAAATGCTACCAAGATGCCTCGGAAACAGCTAAAAAGTGGAACTTGACCTGAGATCTTTTCATCACACAACTGTGTCCAAGGTCAAGAATGAACTCTTGCTCAAGATTATGTGTTTAATGGACTTTCTTAAGAAATATTTTCTGTTGAATTGGGGAGACACTGACGAATAACCTCCAGCTAATTCTAGCACCTTAAAGGTAAGGTGCTTGATGTTTAATTGACATTCAATAGGCCGCTATTACCTTTCACAGCAGCTGAGTCAGTGCTAGTGGCTCAATGCCTAAGGGCATCATTCAGACCATGACTTCAAGCATCCTGCAGTGGTGCTTATCAAGATGCAACCTTTCCATCCTGGCAGGTTGGAAATAGGTTGGAATAGGTGTCTGAGAATGTTGTAGGGGTACTCAGGTGTCACTCTTGCCCTATCTGGGGCAGTCCTTTAATGATAATAAATGGGGTAATAGAAATATATACTGGCTAGATGATGATATGACAACAGGCACGACCAAGCACTAGTGTCAGAGTAGATGAAATCTGGTCGCAGCAGTGAGGAGACAAAGGCAACCACTTCCAGTCAGTTCCACCTCCAACTCAATTTATATGGGAGAAAAGGGCAAATATTTAAATGTGAAGACATGTTAGTACGCGTAAACTAGTTAATGGTAAGGGTCAGGACCTTCATTAAAAGAGCAGATTCAATCATGCAGCTGAACAAACACCATCAATGTACCACGTTTCTTATGATGATTCAGAGGACATGAGAGAGGTTTTGCAGCCAGGGAAAATGCCATTCTCTGTTTTCACATTTGTTCATTTTCTGACCCTCTGTGTAGTGACTAAATGTATTAAAATGTGAATACAATTGGCCAAAATAAGCTTTCTGCTAAGATTATCTGTGTGTAGGAGTATAGCAGTGAAGAAGAAACTCATAGTAAGGCAAATGGTGGTTTGGCAACTGTAGTTATGGTGCTGTTCCAAACCTCCTACCTTTGGAGGTATCAAATTCAACCAACTGGGTGAAAACCTCAAATAGCTCAAGAGGGTTTAGCTGGGATGGATGTCCCAGCTGGCATGGAACGCCAAGAAAGAGGTGGAGGAAATTATACAGTGGAAATCATGGCCTCCCATCATGCCCCTAGCACGATCTTGATATACAGTTAGCAGACACTGCAAGTTTATTTGTGTACTTTATTTTTATACTATTATCAACGTTATGAACCAAGATAGTGCTTTAGCATTAAATAATGAAAACGGGAAACTTGCCAGAATAAACGGAGCAGGTTTTATTTACACCTGTTGTAAAAATGAAAGACCAACATACTCAGAATGTACATCAGGTGGCCAGAGTTTAAACAGGGACATTGTAAACGTGTGGATTTAAATCCAAGTCAATTCACCACTGCGTACCTGCTCGAACACCATTTCTCTGCTCATGCAGTGTTTCAGAATTCATTATGATTACTGACGGGCCATTTTAATCAAAGGCAGAATATGGAGCAAAAGAGTTACGGGAGTCCACATCAAGATGGTGGCATGCACTGTAAATATTCAACGTGATTACAGATTCACAGTCAAAATATTAACATTTCTATTATTATTATTAAAAATGATCTACAGTACCTGTAGCAGAGAATTTCTGACGTGACTTCTGCAAAGGCTACTTCAGCCGCGTTTGAATTACCTGAGCAGGAAGCAGTGGAGTTGTCGTTGGCCTTTATGGCCCGGAGCTCTGGTGAAGTGGGAGATGTAGTTGGGATCTTCCTGGAGTCGTTCGAATCGTCCATGTGGTGAAACTGAGACGGACGGCTGGATGGGTTCCATCAGCTCAGGGTCAGGGTCAGGGCCACGGTCTGAACACCCTGAAAGTGAAATCCGTGAGAAATACGAAAAGGTATGTTGAAAATAATTGAGATCATAATGATGTCCTTCCGTCCACCCGTTCCTATTCTGCTTATCTGGAGCTGGGTCATGGAGATGCATAGAGAACAAAACGTGTTATGTCGAGGTCACAACAAAAATATTCAATATTCTGATCATTATGTGTCATCAAGAGAAAACTAAATATAAAAATCATTGCACGCTTAGCCTGTATTGCCTTTTCAACCAGAGAGGCAGTTGGGGTTGGTTATAATTTAATAAAAAACAACTTAATACTCAGTTTTGAGTTTTGAAACGATCAGCCCACTTACTTAAGAAGGCATTTGTGAGGATAGAAAACTGCCACTGATACTAGAACTCCAGGCACAATTCAAAACAGAGTCCTTCAAAGCTGAGGAACTCGTCCAGCTTTGGGGTACTTATAAAGTTTCTCTCTTTTGCAGCTTCTGGCGGTGGCAAACTTCTCACATTAAATACAGTATTTTAGTTTTTTCACAGTGACAGGTTGTTTTAAATTATGTGAAGGGTTTCTGAAGAATTTCGGTGCAAAACACATTGCGAGATCATCAAAAGCATGAGAAAAAGAAACATGTTTTGGCATACTGAAAAAAGATCTACCAACTTATTTACACAAAGTACACTGAATCATATGTTTAGTAATAACACGTTTAAGTCATAAATGCACCAGAAAAGATCATCCATGCGTGTCATGCATGACTAATGAAACGGTTGTGTTAACATACCTATCCCTATTACATTCATTACAGAATAATACAAAAGTACACAATAGAACTGAGATGTTAAGCAGCACTCCTCAAACTGTATTTTGTTTGGCAGCTACGAGCTGTGTGATTCTCATTAATGTGGTAAAATGTTTTATAAATTATTCAGGAACTCATCATGTGCATCTGTCCTTACATAAATCAGTCAGTATTTATTTACATTTAATATGAGCTGTAATTGTCCTGTTAGCAAAGCAAACTAATCGCCTCTTCATAGAAACATCCTGTTGCTTTATGTGAGATAAGCAAATGCATCTTCGTGTATTATGGGTTGTGAAATTGATTTTGGAAAAGGATTTTGGATTAGAGAGCAATTATTAACTGTGTGTTAATTGTCTCTGGCTACTAGGCCAACTGATGACAAAGTCAAATTTGGACTCTGCTGGTCACTGTGGCGAGACTGTTGACTGGGACATTTCATTAATTTTATTACAAAACAGGTCTGTAAAAATATAATTTACCATATTAGCAGATATCTTAAGAGGGTCTTAACAGGGTTATGTGAAATTGTGAGTGTGTACCAATTACAGCAAGTCCTACCTGATCTCTGGCAGTCTACATGTTGCATCTGCATGCGGTCCATGCTGGGTCCTGGTTCTTGTAGCTCCTCCTTGTCCAGGTCCCAGTCAAGATCCAGACCTCCAGAGCAGTGCAGAACCTCACCGACCATTGGGCCACCCTGGGCATCACACACCTTCCTGTACGCCATAACGTGACCTGGAGTTCAAATGCATCAAGTTTACATTCACACAGTTTCCACATTTTTGTAATTCTATACTTAACACCAGCAACTTCTCAGCTCAAAAATGGAGTCTGAGGGAAAGAGTTCCAGAGTTCCAGAGTTCCAAACAAGACTCAGATAAACGTTCCTGGGGAAAAGGCTACTGACACACATTAACCCTAAAGCCATGTCCTAAACCTCAAACATTGTCTCTTATCCATTGAGTCCATGTGAGGAGATGCAGAGACCATTAAGCGAAGGAAGTCAAAATAGACATTAAACTCCAATTGCAAGTGAAATTAAGCCACATGCTTCTTTCTTCTGTATCCTTTCATTTCTGCATGCATTTCTTCAAAGAAAGCCATCCCTCATATTGTAACCAATGGAAACGGGACAAAGTTTCTAAAATGGCAAATGTGGGGTATGATTAAAGGTTCCAAATGTTGATGACAAGACGAAACCATTTTAGAGCGTTACAGGGAAAGGTTGCAGCGGTGTGAACTGACCCGTCTCAGCTCGACTCAAACCGGCTGACAGCGCCGCCTGCTACTCAGCTTAGCAAGTCGCCATCGGCTGGTTTTAGAACGTAAGGCACGTCACCTGTCTCAACATCCAATCAGCTCGTAGCAAAGTCAGTCGGTCACCTGTACCTGCTCATTTTTTCAAGAGTAGAATTGCCCCCTTCATAGTGCTTTGCATGTAGGTGATTGCATGATTGGGGCAAATGTTGAGCCAGGTGTAACGTTTTTGTTGGACAACCCTCCTTTTTTATTGGCGTTGTTTGATTGTGTGTTTTGCCAGAGCCTCGTTTTCCACACAGTGCTAATGCCACTCTCAACATGGTGTACATGCATGGGCCCCACCTGAAAATGAACATACTATCAGCATATCCTCGCTGGAGAGGATTCCTTTCTTGTTACAGCGATTTCACAATAAGATACAAGCACAAAAAGCAAAAGATAAAGATGAAGGAACAACTGTTGACTTGCTATGTAAAGGCATTAATAGTGACATGACTACATTCCTAATCAGCATAATGCATGTTGACATTTGCAAACTGTACTGAGATTTCTCTGCAGGATGTTACATTAGTGCTGGATGTAGAAGACAATTTGATAAATGTGGCTGAAAGCTACTTGGGCTAAGTGACTCACCAGAGCCTCTGTTAATTATAAAGACCAAAAGCACTGCAGTGTTCTGCAATGCATTTACACATTTATGTCATTCCTTTTGCTATTCCCACATTGCTTTTGCTTTTGCTATTTCCAATTAAGAATTTTTCATGTTTCCATAGTTATCGAAGGGCCCATAGGGTGCATTTGGTTGGCATCTTGAACTGATGCCCAGGTGAGTGGAGAAAAACTCAGATTTTTATAACTCCTGAACCAGACATACATAGACAAATGAATCCCCTTTTTCATAAATCATTGACAATTAACATGGTGCAACCACTCTGTATTGATTAAAACAGGCAAAACATTTAAGGCTTATAACAATATAACTATTGCTATTTTGTTTTGCAATAGTTTCCCGCAATAGCCAAATGCTACAAATTTATTAAATGGACTAACTGACTTACATGGCAACCTGATAATACTAGCTAACTGAAAGAAAAAGTCAATTACAACCCTCTGTCATCACTAACAATAGCAGCTAGCAGGTCAATTGATTAGGGGTGTGGTGAGTATATATGACCAGGGAGATTGTGAAGGTGTGGGGTTGTGTTTTGCCCAGTTAAACCAGCTTTTGGTTCAATACAGAGCATCATTAAACCTCACTACGGCTGGGATCACATGCATGAAGACTGTGTGTGTGTGTGTGTGTGTGTGTGAGACATCTGACTGGAGATCAGCTATATAAAACCTCCCAGCTCGTGTCTTGGTATGCCATCAAGTTTAACAGTCCCTTTTACATGCTCTATCATCAAAGTCCACCACGAATGGGCAAATGAACTGCCCAATCAATAACCACTTGGAGTAAAACGGAGTTAAATGAAATCAAACGCCTCAAAACTGCAGTTAAATGTAAAGGCAGTTTTTTTCAGTGAAAACCTGTCACTTTACTATTATGTTTAATTTACGTTTTATTCAAATGATTACAGGTTCAAACCACCTGGAGTCAAAGCAAAGGAAAGAAAAAAAGGAAGCATGTGCAGAAAATGATGTGAAGCTCAAAGCTTATGATGTAGTAACTAAGGGATAATACCAAAACTACTCTTTAAAGGAGGTAAGATATTTATTAAGTACTGGCTTTCATTACATATGTGCCTTGTGTTATTGTGCAATAAAAGACGACTTTTATATAAGTGTCATATCTTTCGTATCTTCAAATAAATCAAAACACTAACAATGATAACATTCATCGGATTCATTTTTTGTGCAACTTGTTAAACACCAATTATAATTGAAAATGAAGGAATACCTTTTTATTTATTTCAGGTTAGAATTAACATAAGTTGCAAAATGCATTGTCAAACTACAGCACCTTCTCAAAGGCCTTACGATAACAAAAAAATTATACTATTATAATAGAACACTATAATAGTATAGTTTTAGTACTACTTAAGTACTACATGATTGTTGAGTATATGTAACATTGTATGTATATGACTGTGACTATGACTGATAATTAATGCATTAATTAGATAATAATATAGCAACAACTGGAAAATGTCACATTAATAACCTCTTACATTTCAGACATTTTCCAGTTTCGTACCCGTACAACTACACAAGAATATGTTCGTTACCAGTTCCATTCCAGGTCAATTCAGGACGGAATAGGTCGCAGATCTCTGAGTGATTGCTGAATTGTCCTTGTTTAGACAGAGTAGCCACTATTGTTTAAGAGATTGAGATAGAAAGGAGACAGGGGAGAGAGCGATAGAGATGCACAGAGGGAGACGATTAGAACAAGAATCATGGAGAGGAGGGGGGACAGACACAGCGAGGAGAGAGAAAAGGAGGCAGTGACAGCGACACAAAGCAAAAACAGCTGAAAACAGGAAGGCAGGCGAGAAGAGTGTTTAGAGATGAAGCAGAGGGGGTGAAATGCAGAGGGAAGAGGTCTGGGAGTTCCCTGGCATCAATCTTCAATGCGCCACCACACTTTTATTACTTCTAGCTCAATGCAGATGAAGGATCCTCTCAGTGAAATAGAACAAAAGTTCATTTAACTGCTGATCTCCTGTTACAGCCACGCACACTGAAGTGGGCTTTTAGCCTGATGCCCATCACTGCCGGAGAGTAAAAACCTTGTAACTATATTCTTTCTCCTCCCCCCCCCCCCCTTTTTACAAGTCAAAGTGCTATTTACATTTCAGAGAAGCATTTCATTAAAGATTACAGTGTTTCCCTTTAAAATATTCACAATAACATCCTTAGGCCACAGTTGAGTGTCTGCCTTTGCTAATTTGACATTAACACATTTGTCCTGTACTATCAGGGCACATCGATAAAAAGCCAGTGCACTAGCCTAGACTAGTCCCTCACTTAAGGTACGTTTCCTGGTGTTATCAAAGTGAACAACAGTTCCCCCAAATTGCAATTTGCAAAATATCAGCAGAAAGCTGGGAGGATGCTTGAGGAGTTGATTCTTTGAGACTTGGTCAACTCAGCATCTCATGTCCTCTCGTGTGATAGAGAAATTCATATTACAACATGTAAATACACTTTTCACAAGACACATACGTAACCCTATGCTGAATGCAAACACTTTCACCACATCAGTGCGATTCAAATCCATATGTGTTCTGGTAAATCTTACTGCTCTGTGCCATGCAGCTCCAAAAGCTATTGAGTATTTCCTCCTGTTTGTATAATGTTCACAAAGAACTACAGTACCCAGCTGCCAAAGGAACGTTCTGGGCCCATTACAAAAAATAAAACCATATACTGTGTTTGTCATCCATCTTTAAAGAGATGTCTGTCTTGAGTAGAAACAAATGGGCTTGAATGAGAAAGGCTGAATGCCATAAATAGGAAAGTTGGACTAATGCATTATTGGTTCTGGTCTCTTACTATGATTTGTTGTCAATAAGAAAAGTACAAATAACGCAACCTTTAACACTTAAATATTTGCATCCAGGACCAAGACAGGAAGTGGTGTGCCCATAAAGGTGGAAAGTAAGGATTTAGGGGCCAGTATGCTCAATCTTCTTAAATTATTTACTGCAGGTACATAAATGTATGGCACCACAGCTGTAATATTTTTGTTTTTTTTCCAGAAATGTATGTCAAGTGAAAGTAGAGGAGAATAGGGAGTAGAAGTGAATGGAACTACTGCACACTGCATTTACAACAAAAAGCCACAACATGTGGGAGTTTCATGAGATTGTAACATCCCTATATTCTGATTGTATACGTTCTCGTTTGTAGAAATGCAAGCAAACCCTGGTTCGGTCTAAGTGTTTTTTAATGTCCATGGGTCTGATGCCCACACTGTCAATTTTAAACCATCACAGTAGTTAATGAAATAAAGAAACAGGATTACATTAATTATTTGGAGCATTCTGGTGCAGTTTAAGTAAGAAAATAGGCAAAGCGTACAGGGATACATTTGAAAGCAGCTTCTCTAAGCATGGTCTGACACCAAAGCAGCAATTCAACACTCACACAAAGTCCCTGGGCTAGTTTTAAACCAAGGTATTTGTTAGTCCTCCTCTCACTGCTGCTCCACTGCCTCCTTGTCATTTCTAGTTAGATGCTGTTGATGGTTGATGTCCGTGACCAAAACATCACCATATTTTAAATCTCTTTTTAAATAAATCATGCGGAGAGGGGGTGACTTGTGCCTGTCGCCTTGGCTGGATGGGTCACTCAATTTTTAAGGCTGCATCCCTCATTGTGGTATTGGGATAAAACAAACTGTTGCTCTTTGAGGTCACAGCAACATTTGACACTGCCAGTGTAGCGCACTCTCTGCACACCTTTTCTCACTTGATTTTAACTGAGGAGGCAGTCCCATCATCTCAGAGGACCAGAGCAGCTGCCCTTCTGCTACAACTAGAAGTATATGTGTGTTTAAATGTTCCTTTTAAATACAAGAACTGCAGGTACAGTGGCTGTACTGTAGAATTTAGATTTTTATTGGCTTATATCCAAAACCAACGATCATTCCCTAACCGTAACAAAGCAGTTTTCGATGCCTAAACATAACCAACTTTACCCATAGAGTTGGCAAATCAGAAAAATATGGATTTCCGCGGCTTTATTTCTGGTGATAACTAGTCAAAACCTCCAGTCTTTTACCACCACTAAATCACAATGATTGAAATTAGTATTTACTGTCTTCTATAGAAAAAGTCCTCATTTTAATGGCAAATTAGGTTGTTTGTCAGTGCCTTCCAAAAAGACACTTCTGATTGTTACAGTTAATGTGTCACTATGCTCTTATAGAATAAAAGTCGGCTTTCAATACTTAACAAAAACCTTATCTTTGATATCTGACAATAACATTTAATACTTTCCCTTTTTTTGAGGACAAAGTAAATTCTCCAGATGCAGCTTTGGGGAAGCTAATTTTAAGCTGTTCCTCCAATGCATATATACACGCAGTGAAATACAGGCCTCGTTTCGTAGAGGTTTAAAAAAATCCCCAACATAATTCAAAATCAAGTTTGCCAGTTTTTCATAAAGAGGGTATGAAGTTAGAGAAGTTTAGAACAAAATATGTGCATTACAGATTGAACAGATTGAACACACAAACAATAGAGCGCTGAGCTTGCTGAGCTGTGGGCACATTGACTGGTGTCAGGCCCCGGTCACAGCAGCGCTTAAATGGCGCAAAATGAATTAATTCCAATGGAATTGAAGAGAATTGGCTCCCAGCGACGAAGCAAATCTGTGGACATCTTTCCCAGCAGGTTCAATTTTTGGTGAACATTGATTTGCTAATTTTCTGAGGGAGTCAGAGGAAGCTATCGTAACTATTATTCACAAAAGACAAATGGTTTAAAAGCAGTTATACAGAAGTCAGTGGTACAAATGCATCTCTTGAATAAACCGTGTGACCTTAGTGTTCCTTTAGCGACCTGTTAGCTTACTCAGAGAGCTATTGTGACTGACTAGCACTAGCATGGTCCTGGCTGGCTAGCTTGTTTGTGGCCTTTAAGGCCCCGTGGTTCTTTAATATTTGTATAGCTAATCGAATAAGTTGAAACCCAAAAACTATAAAGTGTAATCCTGCTTGGCCACTGTTGATGGTACATTTGGGGACGTCATATTTTCTGTTGCGCCCAATGTATCTTGGGATAGGTTGGTTAAAATTCTGCCGTTTAAGGATGCAGCCCCTGAATTGAGACACATTATAGGTATTGTGTAACATTTTGTGTTTCATATTTTATATTCAAGTTAGATTTTTTTTCCCCCTTTGACATTTTAATAAAAACATTGCAGCTTCTGTTGTACTGTACACAGTTTCTATTTTAGAACTTACAGTGGTGTAGTAGACATGGTAGATGTCCCGCATTGTGCATTGCTACTATATCAATGTTTTTGTGCAAACAAGCCGATAATAAAGGAAACGCAGAGCTGCCACACTGAGGAAAAAAAGTAGCCGAATAAATTATGTAGTTCCTTCAATGAGTCATAACTGTCTCAATTACATGCCACGGCAGATCAAAGTAGGCTTCTTTTTTTAAATAGCAGTCATTTACAGAGACAAACCTAAGAGCAAATTCTGCATAACAAAGCCTGATGCAACAGCTGCTCTGTTTAACCTTCACAGCTCTCCATATTCATAAAAAGCTCTGCGGCTTTGAAGAGGCAAGTAACAGCAGCATCGGTATTCTGGGACAAAGTCGCTCTTAAAATCATTTCTCAGAAACGTGCAGATGTGGACACACGTGTCATGTAAGCCTACTTCTTCTATAGGAGGCTTGAGCAACAAAGTTTTCTTTCATCTTGTCTCTTTTAGCTCCAAACAGACCCTCTGATCATCATGACAGACAGATCATGTGCTGTATCTGCTATGCCTCGCTACTTTACAGTAGATTCACCTCTCATTCATAAATTACTGCAAAGCCAGTGCTCTGGTGAGGCTGTCGAACATGTTTAGTGTGATCAAGGTGGAGAGACAAAGTGGGAAAGAGGGAGAATATTTCCCCAAACGCTCCTCCTCACCAATCATTTCATTTGACACGACCTTGTCAGCCATCGTAGTCACAGAGCCTGAAGCGAGCTGCCAATCATGGTTTCCCCCCTCCTCCTGCCACAGAGCAACACCGAGAGGGCAGAGGGAAATGCTGGCAAAGACCACAGATTGTTCATAATCCCATGTAAACTATACCTTACAAAAACCTCTAAGTTGCCATTCATTGTATTTTGCGTACAAACGCATGCAGATTGTACAATAATGATCTCCCCGGTGGTATCCTAAGATAATGGAAGAAACTAAAAAAACCACTCAGGACAAATAAGAAACACAAATGTAAGTGTAATGAAATGATTGAGTGTCTCCATGGAGACTCGATTCACACTTCTTGGCGGTCAGTGGCAAATGAGGTGCAATCATATGCTTGCAGGAAGCCAAAGCTTTATCCCATGTGTGGGAGTGTGAACGTGCAAACTTGTTCACAGAATGATAAGTAACTGGGAGTATGTGATATATATATATATATATATATATATATATATATATATATATATGTACTGTATGTATATGTGTATATAAATATATAAAAAGAGTTTGGTGGCATTGTTTGATGGACATTTACTTAAGGGCATGCGTGTCTCTTCCCTGTGTAAACAGTAGTTGAAAGATGTACCTGTCAGTCTTATTCAGGAAGGCAAGGTGACTTCTTTTTTTAACCCATCAATCACTTGTGCACTTCCTTCTTGTTTTTAAAGATGAGTGAATGTTCCTACATTTGGACTGCTTATGTTTTATGCGAGCCAGCTTAACATTTTTAACTACATGCAGGTGTGCTCCATATTTAGGTTCAATCCCATTTTAATAATACGTCACCTTCAATAGAAATGTTCTATGTAGACTTGTTTTGATTTCGTATGTGTTCACACATTTAGCCTAGAGGGTTGAAAGTTAGTTTGGCGCTTCTTACATATAATATATTACATCTCAAACGCAACAAAGCACAATTTACCCTTAAACCTATAGACAATAACACTGTAATTTCCCCACTGAGGGACTAATAAAGGATTATCTTATTTTATACTGTCAAAATAATTGTCAATTCTTCTGTAATTAGAACCTTAAAATAACCATAAAACGTTATTTTAGAATCCCCAGAGGCAAATATTGCAGGAGAAATAAATTAAATATGCTCTAAACCTGCAATTAAACATTTTTGACACTTTGGGGCAGCAGAATGTAACACTGACATATCGTCACCTTTTCAGTTGATGTGGCAAACAGTTGCTTATTTACACATCCACCAGTTACGTAGCAACTCAGTTAGAATTGGATTTAAACTTTGGAGTCTCCACCAACTCCTGAGGGAACTATCTGGATCTTTCGCTGCTAAATATTCCACTGTTCACCAGCTGGACTCTAACAGTGTCTGTCATTTCATGTAATATTCAAATAAAAATATTGATTATAGCTGCTTTAAGTATGCTCACTATAAACATTTTTTAACTTTGAGAATATGTTCATTGCGTCTGAGTGTCTGATTTTGATTTTGTCTGATATTGTAGCGTTTCCTTCCCAGAAACGCTACAATATCATTTTTATGAGAGAGTACATATATACATACGGCATATGCATGTGAACACTCTGCTCTAAGACCATCTCAGTGTGTAAATTAGCATCAATTCAATATAAAACAAACAAAACAAGTATTCTTAAGGAGTACATTCTGCTTTGAGTTTTCCTTTTATTTTCACTATATTTGTGCTTCTCTAACCTTATCTAAACACATTTAGTTGTCTTAAGTGTAGCTTAATCATGTTGATGTGAGCCCTAACTAACCTATGCATAATAACCCCAGCAGAATATTTCAGTAGAACAATAGCGGAATTGTTAATGAAAATCATTGTAATCTTGTAATTTGAGACTTTTTTTTTTCTTTTACCAGCGCACAAGCATTTCTCTCCAATAACCACTTCCTCTTCAGAATGTATCCAGCATCTGAGCTAATCATGTTTATTGAATTACTCTAAGTTATAGAGTTGGTTTATACTTGCTCTATATTAACAAGTGCTATGAGATAACTCTGTTATGACATAGCGCTATATAAATAAAATTGAATTGAATTGAACTGAATCATGATCTAGCAAGGACACAGGCCAAAACAAATATGACATTACATCTGGAAAAACAGTCTGAAAGGTTTTACAAATAAAGCCAAGATGCAGCCATCAGACAAAGCCTTCTAATGGCCACATGAGGTGAAAAAGAAGGCATTAATGCCCTATTCATTGTATTTCAGTCAGCAGTGCAAGCAGTTTGTTCATTGAAAGACCGAATCAACGCACAGCTTATTGGAATCCATTTAATAGCACAGCCAAAGATAGACTCTGCTCATTTCCGCACAAAGTATAACCTGGGTCTCGCAAACTGATATCCATGCATAACCATGGCGTCAACATCTGCCCGGTGCCATGTAGCTGTGAGAGTGTGTTACAGGCTGCAGGGCCATCAGAGAAAAACCTTTATTTTTATAGTGTTCATGAATTAAAGATGGCTTCCCCTGGGGTGCAGAGAGAGAGTAGAGGCTTTATGGATCACTCACTCGCTCCTCCACGTTAAATCTCCTGAATACCACAGGCCATGTCTCAGGATGTTAGACACGGAAAACAATAACAGCCAAACATTCTTATCTAGCTGTTTGTTTATATTTCTTCCTCTCAATACCCGTTTTCTTTCTTGTTTTCACCCTCGCTACATTCCCGTCTCTGCAAGTTCGAGCCAGTCCATTAAAAACTGCATTACCCACAAGTCAACAGGTTATGTAGTCCATTACGGCTGAAGGTCAGGCTTTCTTGTTCTATGGTAGGTGGATCTTGGGAACAGGCAGAGGTGGGTGGGTGGCATAATGTTCTGCTTCGGGACGCATCAAAACACACTCTACGTGTACAATATCAACAACATCCCTCACACTATTTTTTTTTTCTTCTGTGAAAATAGTCAGGGACTTGATGTTTTGTTTTAACCAGCGAAAAACAACCAAATGATGTAAATGATTAGCATTTGAAATGATAAAAAATGACACGCACTTCCCAGTGCCCAACAGGATGGCTGCTGGATCAGAAGGAATATCTAGCAAAGTGGAAACAGATACATCTGCACACCAAGTAGCTCCGGTTAAAAGGATTTTTATTAGCTGTGACATTTCGAGCACAAGGCTCTTCCTCAGACTTCTAAAAATCCTTTTAACCGGAGCTACGTGGTGTGCGGCTCTCTCTGTTTCAACTTTGCGAGGATGGGAATTGTTGTTGGTCAGTCTTTACATATAAGGACAATATCAGGAGTAATTACGCATTGATTGTTGATGAAAACAAAACACTGGTGATGATAGATTGGCAGTTGACAGAAACGGTATGAAGTTGTTCTTTATCTTGACCAAGTCACCAACACATAAAAGATACTGAGGCATATACATGTACATATACTATATACAGGTAATTTGCCAATAATTTGATTATAGCTCATTAAAACAGACGTGCTATCTTATATGAATCAGAGACAAACCTGTGATACTCATTAAACGGATGAAAAACTGGCAAGTATATATGGAACTCTGACATTTCAAAATGCTTTTAGACAGCCAACATTTACTGACACGGATTCCATTGTTCTTGATGTATAAACATGACGCTTACAGCAGTGTTTTGGAGAGAGAGGCCCTGGGTTTACAATTGTTGGACTTTTTCAGCTCAACACTGCTGCTCGCTATGTAACCATATGTAACCATGCTCAACTACACTTCGGTTAGCTGGCTGGTCCAAACCCCTTCGACTCTGCGTTGTGTATTGTTTTTAATAAGGAGAAGAAGGCTGGTCTGTCGTCACACTCCAACGTTTA
>JAVQJF010019691.1:0-35885 GCA_036023855.1 Gadopsis marmoratus | reverse complement strand
GTGTGTGTGTGTGTGTGTGTGTGTGTGTGTGTGTGTGTGTGTGTGTGTGTGTGTGTGTGTGTGTGTGTGTGTGCGTGTGTGTGTGTGTGAGAGAGAGAGAGAGAGGGCGTGGTTGTGCTTGTGTATGCATCAGTGTGCATTGTGTGTTTCAGTGTGTAGATTAGGTGCCTCTGCATTCTCTTTTGGCTTACGGCAAATTTCTGTTTACTATGTGCTCATTATTGTTCTGGGCCACAAGTCTCACTAGGGGATTTTGCCTCCTTGTGAATTAATCCTCTGTTATTACCAGTTTACATCAGCAACTCCATGAAAATGGAATCTGGCTGGTGAATCCAACGGAAAAATTGAGAATAATTTGCCTCGGCAAATGTTATTTTAAAAAATCGTTTCAGAAAAAACGGAGAAGAAAATCTAACGGTTGACGTCTGCTGTGTGTAATGCCTGTAGTGCACAGCATCCAAAATCAAAATTTGCAGTAGATTTGATATATTTGGTGCTCTTTTTAATTCGTGAATTACTCTGAGCGAGATTATCTGCAGACCAGCAGCCAGGCACAGAGTTATTGTGAACCTGTAGACATTGTAAACCAGTTTTTCCTGGGGAACATTGAATAGCTCACAGGTGCTGTTGGGCTGTTTGGCAAAACTGCCTGAGAAATACATGACTGTCAGACCTGCGGAAAGTGCTCCATTATTCAAGCTGAAATTGCATTGCTCACCTTGATGCCTTTCCCTCTCCGGTCCCAAGGTAGCTGCTGAGTTGTCGCTCCTGATGGCCTCTTAAATGCCTCACTGTCAGGACTGGCTACTTTAATGAACACCGCCGCTCCTTCTGCTTTTCCACTGGTCACAGGTGTATGGCTTTTCAAGGCCAGGCCCCCCTTTGTTTATTTATTGCCTGTAGGCTGTGTATACCCAACAGTCCCTTCAATGTCCAGATGTCAACATGCAGCAGGGGAGGGAGACACATATTTGATCATGATATGATCCCTGTTTTTTTAGTTTGTCTCCAGGAGTAAAACAAGACAGTGCTAACTTCTCTTTACACTGTTACACTGTTTGTTTACTCAGTCTCATGTGGAGAAATTATTATTCTGGGGAGGCACCAGGGCTTATCTAAACAGCTGGTTTGGCAAGACCTTTTGGGAGGTCTGCCCCTCAATCTGTAATCTTTTCTGATTTTACACGTCAGGCTCATTCATTCATTAGCAGGCCAGTGTCCACTGGTGTTTCTCGCTGGCTGTTAAATTAGGCCGCTATGGGCTCCCTCCTAAGATGATGCATTATGCCTTCTGCAGTCAGGAGGAGGGAGGGGATGCAGACTGGGAGAAACAAAAGAGAGTTGTTTTAAATTGTTACCAGTGGAGTGCCTGAGGTAGGAAGGCTTCATGGCGATTGTGGCACATTGCCTTCTTCTGGGACGGTGACTGCTACAGAGAGCGTGACAGCACTGCAGAGCCCACTGGGAGTTATTTATTGTGCCATACAGCATTTTAGTGCTTCTGTGATTCTCTTTTTAGAAGCTAGAATAATAAGGGTGTAAGAAAAATCAGCAGCTTAATTGCCAGTACTTCATTTTGCCAACCCACCAGCAGCTCATGTGCAGCATGTTGTATGTACAGTGTGGTGGGTAAACAGAGACAAAGACAAATGCTTGCCTTTTCTTTTTCTTTCCACACTCTGTTTCTCTCTCCTCTCCGTCTCACCAGTGTGACTGCCAAGTAGACTCCTCTGCTCTGGTGTACAATTTAGAATGTGATTGAGCTTTCACATCCACTTTCACTCTCCCAGTAAGTCTGCACCGCTTATAGCCTTGACGCACATTCACAGCTACAATGCTGAAGCTGAGAAGTGAACAGCGAACTGGAAACGCACTGTTCATCTGTCCTGTTCTCAACATGTTTTAGGTTGCAGATCAGACATTTTGCTATTATGTTGCGATATGCTCTGATGGATCATGATTTTAGAAATGAGCAAATCCCTATTCTGAAAAATGGCTATGTCACTGTGCTCTGCAATCTGTCAGCAATTAAAAGGTTGCATTGACCTTTTGCAGGTTTGCCCCATTTGTCACCTTCCTCAATATGTAAGCAAAGAAGCGGCATCTAAATCATCCCTGCAGGTCTCTGTCTAACACTTCATATTAAATAACCTTAGCTGATTAGCCTTTTTATTTATGTGAGAAAATGAGAACTTTTAAAAGCTCTAAAAGTTGAAATGTTTGCTCATTTTAATGACATGCATCCAGACCTGCCAGGCTTGTTTAGGTTTGTTTTTAGATTGGTGAAATAAACATGAAAAACCTGCAAAAAAAATAACTTCTTCATGATCTTTCATCCAATGAAACTACGAGTGTTTACACAGGAAATGAGCGAAGTAAGCCAGAGAGCTCACTTTTTAGAGCTGTAATGAACCTCATTAATGAGATATTCATTCCAGATGTTATGAATCCATAAGTCACAAAATAAAAAATGATACGCTAACATACTGGATAATGCAGCCAGTGGGCTGACCTTCTGTGACTTCATTCTGGCATCACATCAGTTTTACAGGTGACAGTTTCCACGTCACTGCGTATGTGCAAGTAGAACACAAGCTATAAACAAAGCAGTGACCCACTCATCGAAAATTACTCAATAGCACCTCTAGGGTCCGAAAACTCCACAGGGAACCTTTAAGTAACTAATTCATAATTTCAAACACTATACAGTTGTTTAAGGGTGCACATGACCAGAGAGGGAAATACTGAGAGAAAGTTGAATACAGCAGACTGATCAAACACAGGTGTAAATATTAACACTATTTTTTGCTGCAGTGCATTGCAATAAAATAAAAAAATTAATCTGATTCATTGGGGAGCCATAAAAAAACAGTAGAGGTCCAGTGCTGGTGAGGGTATCAAGATTTACGCTGGCGAGATTTATTCAGAAAGCAAAACAACATGTTAAGTCCAACATGGACAGATCTTTGACAGCGAAGAATGGAAAAACCAGTGAAGCTCATTAAGCAAACACGTCAGTCAGAACCAAAGGATGAAGAAGCCTCTCTTGCTCTCAAGTTCCTTTTGTGTCTAAAAAAACTCCGGCGGACTGGGCAAAGTTTAACATTTTTTATTTGCACGACAGAAACATGCATGAAAGAGAAGCAGCTCGTGGTCTCGAAAATGTCCTTTCAATAAGCTCGACTCGGCCCCTTTGCTTTTTGATCAATAGAAATTCAGTTGATTTACACATCAGGGGGCACAAAATCTATTCAGCTTCCAAAGAGGGCCATGACAAAAACAGTTTGAGAACTACCTGCACTATAGGGTCAGTAATACTAATGTAGCTTGCTAATTAGCGGTATTGTCAACCTCCTTATTGTCTGTGTCTACGTGTTTGACATACAGTATGTGGTCATGATTTTTCGATGGTTTACTTGCATGCATTATAGGTTGAAGCTTCTGAGTGCTCTAAAGTATTTGTGTTTACTGGATGTGTAGTTATCCAGCACTCATCACCACGAGTATGATGGATGACAGCTGCTGCTCGGCTGCTGTGTCTCATTTACCCAGAAAATGTACTTCACTTTGTCAGCTGATGGTGACAAAGCTTGTCAAGATCCTTTTCCTGGTGTTCATGGTGGCAGCAGGACTGACCCACTGACCTGCATGAGCAGCTACAACGTGGCAGGGTGGAATGGAGAGTCCAATTCATGTTGAATGTAAGAAGAGGAAGATGGCTGTTGTGATTTTTCTGTTCCCCCTCCCCAGCGTGAGCACAGAAACGTCGTTTTGGAGACACAGCTTTCTTGTAACCAGCTACACTAGGGGTTTCAGACTCCGTAAAGTACAGTGTGTCCTCTGGGCTTTTGTCTCTCGCTGAGATAATGTTAGGCTCATTATCTGTCTGGCAGGAACAAATAATAGCCTGGGTGAAATGTTGCAGGGTTTAATTAACAACACTGCTGTCATACATTACATATTAATATCAAAATTCATTCCTGCTGAGAAAACAGATTTTTACAGTGTCTAAGAGTGGCGTTTGAACATCCTAACACAAGTTATGTTGTTTGACTTTAGCAGTTTACACCTTTAAAATAGCATTACTAGTAATTAAAGTGTATAGTCATTTTAATAAGTTTGGAAATGGAAAAAAATCTAATTTCATTTCTTATATTTGTTGCTGTAATAATTACATGTAACAATTTTCATGTATTTATAACAAGGTGCAGAGCTGACAGTAGTATCTGTGATATCAGGTATAATATAAACCTGCAACGAGCATTCATTAAAAATGGAAAGAAAAAGGTCTGTCGTTTAGATCTGTTCATGCAAGATCAATGTTGCTAGTAATCTCCTGTCCTCTTTCCCAGTGTGTATTCACCTGTTGTGCTCTAATCTCACCTGAGGCTTGTTCTTTCGCCTAAATTAACTCTGTGATCCCCTGTGATCTGCAAAAATGCTATAGTCTCGTGATTGAAACTGTGGTAGACACCTACATTCACTATATAATATAACTGGTATCTTAGTCAAGGCATTTTGCTTATAGATATCTTGTATTTGTATCTTTTTTTTAACAGTTTTATGGTTTCTGTGCAGCAAACAGAAATCCAAATGCACTGGAAATTTATGTAAATGCATAATAATCATATCATCTTTACAGTTATTCAACACATCGATTCATTTGTTCTTAATTGCGTTGGGGTGGAAATTAATTAAGCATTTCATATCCAATTATTCAGGCTTCATGTTCATGTTATAGTTATGGATTCAACTTTCTTTTTTATGAAATGGATTGAATTCAGTCTTTGTTGCTGTGACTTCAGTGCTCCGTACGTTACGCTGTAATCTGATCACATAGTATTCCCGACGCAAACGTCCCAATGTTGCAGTGCTATTTCTTATCCAGCAGTGCGTTGCATCATTAAAGGCATTCTTGTCATGTCACAGATATCAGCTTGTTGCCCAGCAAGACCAATGTTTAAATACAATATTTACACAGGCTGCATTGTTAGCTCCGCTTGCGTATGAATTACAATGCGCCGGCCACAGCACAAGCTGACAGAATCTGTCCAAACGTTGTGTTTAAATGTTGGTTTCACCTCGAGGACATTTGAAGACATCTTTGGGATCCTGAAAACATATTTGAAGATGTCCGCTGTTGGGCAGCAGGTATAAAACAAATGCCATCTTGATTCCTCTCATTTTTGTGTAGGAAACGCTACGTAACTGAATCACGGAGTGACATATGGAGTCCTGAAGTCACAAATGGGATTATATAGCTCCCAAAGTCATCAGAAGGTCAGCCAAACTTGTCTCTTAAAATTGAGGCATTTTGAAGGAAACATAATACTGCCTGGATTATGTATTAGATTACGCAAAAATGTTGATAAGTGTGTCAGTAAAATGTTGATTGAGAAACATTTTGCACACATTTTACACCAAAATGTCCAATCTTGCAAAACAATATCCACTTGTGGATATTGTTTATTAAACATTTTATGGTTTTTAAACGTTGCTTTTGAAAATAATCCAGGCAACAATTAACATACTTTCTAAGAGACAGGACACCTTCAGGATGCAACTTCACTCAGTTTCTCAAACTGACTAGTGATCTTGGACTCAACCTCAGCTGTGAATTACTGTGAAAGACATTCTTGGATTTATTCAGATCTGACCTTTTCATGTTTTTGGAAGAAGACAAGATATCTATGATTAAGGAAATGTAAGATCTTATGTAGTCAAAAGGTCCACCCTACATCCACCCCATTAGACAAATGTTGTAAAATCTCTTGGTAATTAATAAGTTGTCAGCTCCAATCATTAAATCTACAAATCTACACAAATAGTAAATTGTCCAGAAGTGTCTTCAGTTTCCCGACACTTGACCAAACAGGACACAAATAGGTTGTTAATGGATGTGACATTGGCTAATAGTCGAGGAGGGGCGTTTAATGTTTATACTTAAAGCAAAGCAACCTTTCACTCCACATGACACAGAGGAAAACCTGCTCATTTACCTCATTCAAAAACATCATATTGGATGTTCCCTCTTGTAATTTTCTGCTCCCAAACAGTGGCAAAAATACTAACATAATAATTTGCCCTTTCAAAGTGCATAATATGCATGTCTTTCACCAGTGGCTGACCATCTAGGTTTGATAATAAATTGCACTGAAAAACTGAGTCAAATAAGGATGATCTTTTGAAAAAACATTTTTTAATAGCACGAGACAATGTTAAGCTGTAAAAGCAGACCCAGGCCACTGGGAGCTTAATGTGTTGTGTTCTCCCAGTGGGCCTTCAAAGTATTTTTCAGTGTTATTAAAAAGAAGAAAACCAGCACTGACATGCAACCCACACAGGGGCCATGGCAACAGACCAAGAGCTTCTCATCAGTACCCATAGTCCCAGTGTGATAGCCCAGTGTCTCTGCATAGGACTATCACTCCCTCTTTTATTGTGTCTTCAAGGCAGAATCATGGTGTAAACACTGTTTGAACAATTATGAGGCTGTAAATCTCACAGCAGCGCTGTTAGAAATTGTTCTAACAGTCTACCTTGTTACAGGCATAGTTGCCTTGTTCTATATGTTATAAGGCACAGATGAAGTGGTGGTGGTGGGGATTTGCTGTCTGGGAATATCAGCTGTGTTGTGATAAAAGAAGAGAGGTGGTCACGCTCTTGTTGTAACGATTACCACTTTGATCATTCTGACTAAACCTGAAGCTGCTGTTATTGGTATTTGTAGCGGAAAGGCATTTTTGCAGTAAGCTGAATGTAGACGAGCATTTATTGCTTTTCTTCCATGCACAAGTTGGCACACAGATGAATGCACTACTCGCACTACTGATAAATAGCAAGGCAACTATCCATTGTCATTTGTTGGTAAATTGCCAGTGAATTTAATTTATCAGCAATATTGATTGAACCCAAGCAAATGGAAAGCATTTTTGCCCTTCTGAACGACAAAAAGTTCAACCTTCAGTGACTTTTAATAAAATGCTACTTGGACTGTGTTTTTATCTTCAGTGGCTTTGTGGCTTAAAAACCTTCCGGTTGCTGTTAATGCCGTTCATCTGGCCAAATTATTGCCTTGCGTCTAAATGATCCAAATTGCAGCCTTACAACACTCACAAGCTGTTTCTTAAATGCCACTTAGCTGCTGGATCCCAGAGTGCGCTCTTGTTGATTTATTAGGTGGTGGAATGGCTGAAAACCAGCAGAGCGACTAGGAGACACATCCACCATAGAGGTCACTCATCTTGTTACTCCCTGCCTCATAGTTCAGAAGCTTACACTCACCACTTGCAGTCTTTTGTCTGCTGAAGTCTGCTTCAGATTCTGAGATGACAATAAGCAACAGGATTTATTCAGCGCTCCTGATGAGGAGCAGCTTATTCTTCAGCTCAGCACAGTGGTTACTAGGCAGGAGAAGGCACAAAGGGAACAATACGATGACAGAGAGAAAAGAGAAATGGCATGGCACAGTCATAGCCCGGGTCTTTATGTCATTTAACTCCATTTAATTTTTTACTGATGTATACTGGTTGTTGTAGCCATCTATCTCATGTTGGCGAGCGGGTATTTGGAGGATTTTACATAATTTGTCATGTCTCAAAAAGGTGGTTTAACATCATCTTTAAAGGGCTTGTGAGGTCCCTCTGTTCCCTCCTACAGTTGGCAGGTGAAGATTTCAAACAGCCCTTTTTTCCTCCATGTCACTGAGATGAAGGAAAAATGTCATTTTCCCCTCATTCTAGTTTATCCGGGGTTTGGCTAAAACTTAAAAAAAAAAGAAATGTTGAAAGCAGATCAAACACTGGTTAAATGTAAGTTAGCAACATTTCATTTTTAGCCTGACTATGGTCGGTGTCACATTTGCTTGAGCACATAACTTTGTGTCTTGAAAATAAAACCCCTATGGCATATTTATACTGCTGAGATTGTGTGTTATGGATTTTGTGAAAGTTATAACTGCAAAAAAAAAAAAAAATGAGGAAAATATATACTTTTTAAGCAAAACGTCTGGGGAAACGTCATATTCCCTGAGCTGTTGCACAAAGACACTACAACCCTTTGTTCACTTTGACTTTTATCGAGATCATAGAAACAAACCACGCATCGAAAAAACAATATGTCCCAGTCCCTGAGTTTGTTTCACAATGGTGTGTTGACCAAAAGTACTGAGTAGCTCCCAAAGTTCCTCCTGCACTCCTGAACGCAGCTCTATTATGGGCACAGTAGCACGTATCAAGGTGATTTATTGCCAGAGAGAGCTCAAGTTGTTTAAAATGACTGGTGCGATTAGTCATATATGCTTCAGAGCTGAAAAAGGGGTGCACAGTGCTCCTGTAAATTAACAGCAGCTGCAGACTGTAGTCGACCACGGCAAGGTGGTCAAACATGGTAAGCGGCAGAGTCGCTGGGGGACAAGAAGAGAAAGTGGGTCATTACACCCCTTTCAGGTATGAGTGGGTTGACAGAAGAGAAAGGTAGGCTACGTTCAAGATTCAGAGGCTCTGCAATGAATTGATTTCAGCAATCCAAATAAAACAGGAGAAGTATGATAGTCTGTGAGCTCTGCCAAAATTCCACACTGCACAAATAAGCTCCGCATATTCCACAAGCCCACAGATATCGCCACACTCCATTAGGCCTGACAAGAAGGCGCTCCTGGAAGAACCTTTTGATTTGGTGGCTAGTTTGTGTTTTTAAAAAAGTATTATATCCACTGCGCTACAGAAAACGGTTTTACTTAACCTCTAGTTGCCTTCACATTGAACTGACAGCCAACAGCCAAGCGGTGACTTTCAATGTGTTTGTGGTGTTAATCTGAGGCTTTTTAAAAGGGAAAGACATTTGGGGAATTATGCTTATGTGCTCTCTTTGCAGAAGTTAAAAGAGAAGACCAGTACCACTTTTGGGTCTGTGCGATAAGGACTGGGAGGTAGGAGGCAAGTAGCTTAGCTTAGCACAGCAAAGTTAAAAAATATGCATACCAGCACCTGTAAAGTGCACTGATTAACACTTCATATCTTATTTGTTTAATCCGTACACAACAAAAATGTGTGATTTTAGAGGGACTTAACTATTTCTTGACAAAGAACAGTTTATCCAGGCTCCCAGTTCGATATCTATTTGTATGTAAATAAAAAAACAAACAAGACATAGTATGTTAATTAGTGAGCTTTAAAGGTATAAATGGTATAAATGGTCATATTTTTTAACTTTGCAGAGAACCAGGTTAGCTGTTTCCCACTGCACCCAGTCTTTATGCTAGAAGCTAAGCTAATAATCTCCTAGCTTCATATTCAGCGTAGAGACAAGAGTGGTATCAAACGTCTCATCTAACTGTTGACAAGAAGGCAAATGAGTGTATTTCCCAAAAAGTCATGCTGTTGGCTTTCTACATAACCTGCTGTACTTCTGTAAAAAACTCAAATGGAAGAGTTCATGTATCTTATAGTGGATTTTCACCAGACCGATGGCCATCTGCGCCATCCGACACCTATCTGATACCAATATGATTAGGGGGAGAAGACTCAGACCCATTACCTTGTGAAGCTCAAGCATTTTTACTACCACTATGCCCATATAAACAACTTTTTTTTGAGGGAATTGTCGATATACTTACAGTAATATGCTTTTCCAGACAACTGCACATTAAAGAAAAAATCCACCTCTCGGATAGTCTTACGCTGTTAAGTATGATCAATTTATAATCTTTAATGCATTTCAGGAGTGTTTTTTGTGATGAAATGTCATAATTCACTTTTGGGTCAATGCACTTTCTTCTAACCTGTGGCTGCATTACATTCAGCTCTATTGAGATTCCTGTCCGCGGGGAGGTTTACACCTTTTCTTCTTCTGCAGTGTATGCACGTGATTATTGAACATCAGTGCAGAATGGTGAGACTAGAAAGGAGCTTTTTGCTCCTGTAAGACCGACTCCAAAATCTGACCTTCATCACTGATGTTTTAGGTGCTTATGTACGTGCTTCTGCTGGAGAGTGGCATCGTTTACGTGTTGGCGAGTTATCTGCTAAAATGAGAAAAATACACTATCAAGTAACAGAGTTATCTCAGAAGGGAGGTACATGTGAGGTACATTGCCAGTAGCTGTTTGTTTCAACAGTGTTAACGTGGTTTAGGAAGATGGCTCCATTAAGCTTTTGCATGTTGACACGTTGTAGCCTATGCTTTGAAAGGCTAATGACCTTAGCATTTTCCTTAACTGGCCTTTGGCATTGGCAGCTGTAAAACATTTTAACATCAAATTGATGCTTGAAGTAATTGCTTGGGTGAATTCCCAAAAGCACTTTAACCCCACGCCAACCTAGTTTTACTCTTTCCATTTAATGCTTCATACTTCCCATACTCGCATAGATTGTGATTTTTGTATGGCTTCCAAAAATATATTGAGATTCAACAAAAATGCAAGAGTTCATGCTCAAGTACGCAACAACATCATAAACTGCAGCAAGATAAAAATAAGTTGCCCTTATTTTTTTGCGTTAGTGTAGTGAGTAGTAAAGATTCAAGCTTCAGTAGATACAACATCCATTAGTGTTTGTTGGTGCTATTTATAGAGCATCCTGAAGATAAAAACAGGGCAAACTTGGGTACTGTTACTCTTAATTGCTTGCATGCAGCTATTTACCTCCACAAATAACCAAAACCACAGAAAAAGCCCGTCCTAATTACAATGCAGAAGTGTTTCAGTGCTTTACCAATGTTTATATTTAGAGCCAGAGCATGAATTTGCATCCTTTCATTACACACTGACTGGGCACATGCATATAGCTTCCAGACAAAAGTGGAGACTACATGCTTTGGCTTTACATTTTGGAAGAGCCCTCTGAATTTGCTTCCAGGAAAGTGCAGCGTGGTTGTTGATCTGAATTTTAAGCATATTGTAGTGACTAAAAATAAACATGCAGGCAAAATAAACAGAACATTACATTAAATGAACACTTCTTCTCTGTCTCTTCAGAGGACTAAACAGTAGCTGTTCTCTCACTGGTAGTTGGTTTCAGTTGCTAATAGAAACCGTTACCGACACACTTCCGCAGCAGCTGAAGTTTAACTGACATTAGCCAGGTTTTCAATTTGAATGCAACGCAAATTTTAACAGAATTTTAAGAAAATCTGCAAAAGACAATGTGAATTAATGCGTGTTTCCATCCAGTACTGCCAATTTTACAGTCAGGTAGCATTAAACCATTGTGGAAGAAGAAGGAGCAACAAGATGATGTAATCAAACAACCGCCAGTCAAACATCACCCGGTGAAATACAATGTAATTTATGTTTGTTTCATGCATTAATTCATTTTTCGTCTCAAAAGCATCATTATTTACTGGCTCCGTCTGTTTCCATTGCACTGTGTCACATTTTGCTTTTACAGATAAACCAACTGTTCCAACTCAGCCAAGCATAAAAACCTTTTCACAATATTTCAATATTTTTTTAAAGTTTCGGTGTATCCACTTTGTTAGGTGCAAAAATAGAAGATTTGCATAGAAACAGGTGGATGGAAACCCACCTAATGTTATATCCACCATTTTGTCAGTTCTTCTGGTCAGGAATATATGCAATGAAAAAGAGAAAGCAAGTACAAAGACGCTAAAGTGAAATTAGTATTAAGATGAGTGGGTGGAAATTGGTCATACGAAGCACAGGAGTTTGACACCAGAGCTCGCTATGTGTTTGTACAACACAAACACTTTGATAAAGGTTAGGCAAAGACTGAAATTCACATATTGATAATGAAAAAACACATCCTGTCTTGTGCTTTATGTCACTATTTAATACTATTTATAATGCTTTAGTTGCTATGTTGGATAGACATATAGAGGGTAAGCAAGTGAAATACATTGTCATACGTTCAGTATCTTCATTTCAATTGTGCTAAGATTTGAGATTATAAAGGTTTTTAAATGACAAAACAGCTGTTGTGGTATTACTTTTTGGGCTTATGGTCTAATTATTATTATGTATGAATGTTGTGAATTTCAGTTAAAAAGGAGACTTAATCAGGTGTACAATATAACAGCTGTAGGCAGGAACTGGAAATGTGTAGCACACTTTGAAGGTTTAAAAACTGTTTTGAAAAATGTATTAAATATAAAAACGTATGATCGGTTTTACATGTTTGGCATTAGCATGGTAGAGATATTGTCAAATTTTGTGTATTTGTGTATTGTACAAAATGGTAGGTGCAATAAATTGTAGCTTCAGCCTGCAACTTTTTGTTCTGGGTCTATGTTATGTTGTGTTGTAATCATGATTTTTCTTTTATTCAAAACTGTTTGTGTAACCAGTGAAATCATTTTAATTTCCTACATGAATGTAAATTTACTTATTGACATGGCTGTGTGACAAAAATAGATATATGTGGGTGTCATCATAAAATGGGGATGTGCAGCCACATACTGTATTTCCACCGTTTGCAACATGTTGCATGTTGTATTCTGCTCGGTCTCACTGAAGGTTGTCATCAGTAAGATTGATGTCATGCACTGCCAGTGTGCTCATTGTACCCTGTACCAACTAAGTTGATGACGCATTAGTGACTGACCAGTATTTTTTTAAAATTGAATTTCCCGAGCTGGCGCCTGTCCAAAGCAGCTGCCTGTATTCGGTAAGCATTACAGAACAGCAGCCTGTATGTGTTTGGCAGCCGGAGAGCATTTCTACTTCATTTATCCAAATTTTCCAGGCCTTGGGAGTTGACAGGCCTGGTCATCAGTGTCCACAAGCATAATCTCCGTGGCCTCAAGACACCACACCTCTCTCTCTCCCTCCCTCTCTCCGATTTTACATAGAAAATCTGTTAAAATCACCTTGCAAGAAAAAACACAAATATGCACACCACACTGTGTCTGACAGGGAATATATGGAACATGTGTGAAGGCCATCTGCACCACTTTTTCTGGGTGGGAAATATATACGGGCTGTAATTATTTCCCCTGCGGGTCGTCACTTGCAAGTAATATCTCCATAGGAACCTGCTTCTACTCTTCTCTCAGCTAAATGGATTATGTTTCCAGGTTTGATTCCATTACCTGTTATTTTCTCATGTTTCTGGTGAAACTTCGGTATGTGTGTCTCTTTAATCATTATTCTGGGGAGGAGTAATTATTCTGGCAGCAACTGTGTTTGCTTTTATTTGTAAAGGTTACACTTTTCCATTGTGTCTAACTGAGATGTTCCATTTTTAAAATGAGGAATGCTAATAAAAACAACATCGCCAACCAGAGTGCAACCAGAGTACTTGGGAGACATTAGTAGACATTAGATATGTGACTGCCCATGAAAGCTTCCTCTGCATCACTGGCAAGAAAGCTGAGGCCTTCAACTGACTCTGCTTTTCCATGCCCAGCTGTTTTGCATTTAGGCTCTCCAGTAAAAACAAAAAAAATCAGATGATTCCTTTTGTACCTGGGAGACAAACCTCATTGCAGATGTGTTCTTTGGTTTTGTGCTAGAGCTAGATTTCAATGCAAAATATTGGCCAATAATAATAATATGTTGCAGATCCTGGACAGTAAGGCACAGATTAAAGCTGTATAAACGGCAATAACATAAACCTTAAACATCTTCTCTAGTTTGACATTACACAAACAACAAACGTATCTCCCGGCACGCTACAATAGAGAGGATCGAGAGACATCAACTCTGTGACTCAGCACCCAGACAGCATGACTAGCTGCAGTTTCATTGTCAGTGCAAATCAGGAATCTTCTTAAAAAAATCAATTTTAAGAAAAGTGAAAGTGTTCCATTCACTGTCTATTTAAAGCAGCTCCCAAGCATGCAAACCACACTGTCATTTCTAGCTAGTTGAAGGCAAAATCTGTGATTCAAATGTGAACAAATGGGGCCACTACCAAAGTTCGATACAGGGGTTTCAAACAAGCTCTTACCCCAAACTGACAGACAGATCTTTTGATACACAGACTCGCTGAACGACTAACTGAGTAATGAGTGTTATCTGATTACACAAGCAATGTGTGTAAGCAAAGGTTCATCAGTTGAGACACACACAAACTACATAATTGCAATCAACAAGTCAAACTCAGTCGCTCACAAATATACATATATATGTGAATAAACCTGTAATATATATTGTCAACTAAATGACACATAGGTCTTTTTCACAGTGTCATGGACAAACCCCATGACTCAAGTACGATTCAGACACACAGTTAAAACAGTATACGGTAATGGAAAAAACAAGACAGCGGCGGTGGGTGTAAACTGTTGGGTCAAGTTAAAATGTTTGTTTCCTGTGGGGCGTGTCTCTTCTTCTGACCGTTTCCGGGGGAAGAGACCAAGTGTGAGGTAGTGGCAGGGGTGTTTTTTTCTGTTTGGGGAAATGGCTGTTGAAAAGCACCCTTTTGTTGGGTAACAGATAATTGAATGTCTCTGGGAGTGGGTGAGTCCACCTTAATATAAGGGAGAAGGCTGGAGCTCCAGGGGAGTCTGTTACGGGGAAAGGAGGAGAGAGGTCGCAGTGCCTGTTTGGTTTCTTTTGTCATTCATTTTATTTTGCATGAGACCCCTTCTTTCAGTTGCCTGGCTGATTGGCCAACCATCACACACAGCAGACATGTTGACTTGTATTAATAACATTATCTGTTCTATTCAGGTGTCGCAGTAAGTCATGGCAGTGTGACAGTGAGCTGGCATGCATAACACCAGCACTCTGAAACTGAAGGAGCTAAATGGTCTTCAGCCATCATTCATTTCATGTGCTTTATCTACCATTAAGTAGGGACACTTTGAGAAAGTGAAATCAAGCAAAGATCACAATATTTTTATATCATTCATGAAAATTCCATGTAAAACAAATCTGCAAAATTATATAAAAAAAGCAAAAACGAAAGTATTCTATAATGAAACAGTTCTCACCACAGAAGAAGTTGATTTTTGAGTTTACACTTGACTTAAACAACGGGACTGCACATTAGAAACCACTCACGTGAGCAGTTTCTGGAATGATCATGTGGCTTGGCAACCCTGTCTCCCAGAAATTATGTTTATATTCTACTACTTTGTTTTGCCAGTTGTTATATTGCCAGGAAATGTAGTTGCTGCCTTGATTATGTTCAGCCAACAAACTCACTCTGGTCAAGGTTAGGGAAAGATGGTGGCTCCAGTTAAATGTTAATGAAGTGCTTCTTTTGACTTTTTCTGTATTGAACCAAGACCATGATCTTTTCCTAACCCAGTGCTGTGAATGTCTAAATTTAACAATTAAAACATTTTATCATGTGTTATTTGTTATGAGTGCATATTGTTTTGCAGTAGCAGATATTGTAACAAGTGAAATTCTTTGTCAGTGAGCATTTTGGGATGTGGCAGAGACATAACATTTTTGTTATGATGTTGATAGAAAACGTAATCTGGGCAACATTACATTTCTTAAAAAGCATACTTGCTACTGCTAATTTGTAGTATATATTTTTAGCACTAATAGTATATATTAGTACATAAGGTATAACTGGCTCAAAGGGAGCACTGACAAACTAAATACTTTTTAGTATGAGAATTTCCTTTGGGCTATAATAGATGCTTGTTGGTATATTTGAGATAAACTGAGTCATAAAAGACACCATAACACTTGGCTTGTGTTTGACGGGTTTCATCAAACAGAATCTGAAGCCACAGGTCTCTACGTGTTTTAAAACCAGAGAGGACTTTTAAAAGACTAAACCCAAAAGGACACAATGTTCGTCAGTGTGACTGTCTCAGCTACTGCCCACCTCTATCTATCACAGGGCTGCCTATGGCTCCCAGGAGGCCGATGAACTGTGCAACCCCCCACCCCCACCGCCCCGCCATGAGTGACAGGCATCTAGTTCCGCCTGACTGGAGCCTCTATCTCCAAACCCTCAAGGACAACTAAGAGGACATATTGTCATCAACTCATCTCTCTCATTCCCACGGCCATCTCCTCCAGATAGATGCACATATGAACATGCCCCCCCCCAACACACACACACACACACAGTGGCGACTGCGACCCACTCACCTGTAACAACATCTACGTGACCTTTGTGTAATGTCCTCGGGTGCCACACCAAAACCCATTCGCACAAACAACCCGCAGGCCTAGCTGTGCCTGCCGCTTCTCATTCGCTCCTTCACTGTGGGTCTGTCTGTTTGAAACCATCTAGGTGATGGTTGTTAAGAACCACTTCAGAAAGAAACATCGCAGAGTGGAAATAAACAAGGCATTGTCTGCGAAGGCTTCCGCGCAGATTGCCTCACGCTCCGGAGCTCGAATGGTTTGTGGAGCTGTGGAGATCTGAATTCTTTATCGCATACTGTACAACAGTCTGAGTCATCTTGTGATGTGAGGAGGAAAGCAGCTGTTCCAGAGGGATATCGGACGTGTAGCGGAAGGCAGTTTTTCAAACAAATGACGAGGTTTGCTTCGCAGTAATGTTTCGGTGGCAATCAAGGTGCATGTCAGTACAGTGGCAGGCTGTTTGCTATGTAACCTTTAAGTGTTTAAAAAAGTAACAATAATATCCAAAGACATTGTTGTGTTGTTGTTGCTGTTTTGCTGCCTTATAAACAAACTGCTCTTATTCCTGCGAGATGCCTTTGCACTTCAACGTGCTGTTAGAAGTTGTTATGCTGGTGAGACAACGGGGGAGTGGGCACTGAACTTCAGATTAGAGGCTCGTAACCGCAGTAGGAAACTTCACATGCTGACAGGAAACTCTTTTGAATTTTCAGAACGTCAAATCCCAGAAATCACAAAATGTGATTTCAGAGAGCTGTGCAGTATTTCAAAGAATGGACAGATTTATTAACAAAGACAGTTTCCTCAAAAAATAGTCTTTATTCGTAGACAGGCTAAGAGTAGAGACGTTGTGCTTAAGGATAGATTTTTGAAGAAAGTTGTAGAGTAAATATAAAATTTGTCCTAATCAGGTATAGGATAAAGCTTAGTAATCTGTATTTTCATATTAGCAATGAAAAAATTACAAACCCCACAGATCAGTTGACTCTGCACTTCCCATCAGCTCTACGGAGCGCTTTAGCATCATTCAGCCCATTGTTTTGGTTTTTACCAAGGGCCAAAATAAGAGGCCAAAAAAAGAAATGTAAATAATGTAAAGTTTAAAACTTTAGCTATGTTCATTTTTGCTGTATTTGTTGATATACATCTTTCTTGTAAGCCTAGCACTATAAGGCGGAAAATTGCATACATTGACTTTTGTGCTACATTTTTGGCTTTGTTTATTTAATGATTTGTTCGCCTGTATTAACGAAGGATTAGTTCTCACAACAGAATCTTTGTTGCCGCTCAGATTCTTTGAAAGAGCGCAGCCTTTTCTGCTAAATTTAACCGTATACGCATTTGCTGTAAATGGGCAACGTCTCTGGCATGTCAGCTATTAAGTGAACTTTCAGTTGAGACTTTTTTTGTCAAACGACATACCTGGCATATTTTAAAATAAATCTTGCCTACTGCAACTTTAATGTCACAGTGGTTTCAAGAGTTTAAAATGTATTTAAAGTCTTTGTGACCAAAGTAGTCACTTAGTAGCCTCAACGTTCTTGTACAGAGAGTGTAAACAAAATTGGAGTCTTTCCTGTGTACTGGCCTATTATCTGCCTGTCAAACAGGACGCTAATTAACTTCCACTGTATACTTTTTTTTTACGTTTTTGCAGCCAAGTGACAGTTTCTGTGAATTGCTGTTTAGAAATAGTGCAAGATAAGTAAATTACGACAAGCAAGATCTCTTCGAATCTGTCCATTGCATATTTTCAAACATAAAATGTACAATGAAAATAATGAGAATCAGCACAAAAACTAACTGTAATGACCATTGTGATTACAGTGAGCCAAAAACATTTTGTTCCCCTTAAAAATCTTCCCCTTATTAAATCACCCTGCAGGTTTTCCAATGTACTGAAGCGTCTATAAGAATCAAAAGAGGCCATACAGAGGCTATTCATTTCTATTTTCAGAATGCCAATTAAGGTGCACAACAGCTTTAGATGTTGAACCAGTTGAAGTCAAACTGTTGTAATACATTATTATCTATTTCAGCCTGGTGTGGTGGGGAGATTCTCACTGCTGGATTTTTATCAAAACTGATAGCCTGCTGAAAATGTAATTCACTGTTTTAGTATAAATCAATAAGCCTCCAGAATCTATTCCCCCATTCCACCTTTATGTTAATATAAAAAAAATGCTCAAATAGAACTTTAATTCACCACACAGACTTTCAGACTGTTTAATAGCCCCAATTTTATCCATAACTGCTCAATTGACACTTAAATTTCAAGCTCATGTTAATTTGGCTTCTCCTGACAATTTTAAGTTCTACTTCTCTTTGGAGCCAAGGCTACAGTGACCCATGTTAATGGAGATTTATAGGCCAGTGCCATTCTAACAGTGATCTTCTATTAAGAATTATATCCCATTTGATCCTTATTACTCTGTTCTCCCACTAAAAAAAAAAGAAAGAAAAGTAATCGCATTATGTGATGCAGTGTATTTAAATGTCCTGGATACTGTGTATAAGCAAGCAGACTCAAAACATGCTAAATACTGAACATGTAAAGAGTGTAAAGTGAAAGCTAATTTTGTGTTAGAGCATTAGAGGACATTCAGATGTTTCAGATGAGGGATATAAATCCTGATGGACTCCCATCCGAGTGTGTTCATTAATCATGCGTCTCATTGGCGAGGCTCTGATTTGCCACTGAGACAGATGAAGATGAACTCAGCAATATATTTCTCATCATAACACAACCCTCACATAAATATTAATAGCATATTTTCAGCTGGTGGGCATGAATCATTTTTCAGACAGGGAATTTTAAGACCTATTCATGCATGTCCAAGAACAGTACATAAGCAAGCAGTTGTGATAAACAACACTGCCTTCAGGTAACAGAGAAGAGAAGGCTTTAACAGTACGTGAGATTCAAAAGGTCTTTATTTCTATCAATACATTTTCTTTTTTGACTTTACAGCTTGTCAACACAAACATCGTAATTAAACAAGTGATTGCTATTACTGATGTTAGTTTATGAATATAGCAGTTCCAGCATCAGTTAGATGTTGTATTTGAGACCGACATTATTTTCAAGATACCCTGTGATGTTTCAGATCATGGCTGTTGTATGGATGTGTAACTGGTTAATATGGGTTAAAGGTTAAAGGGAAAATCCAGCCTTTGATCCTTTAAAGCTGCTATAATCAAAATCTTTATATTCACAATGGCTTGGATGACTGTGTGTAATGTCCCTTGTAGTGTCAAAGATAGTTACCACCCGACTCCACAGTTCCCATCAGCTCTACGGAGCATTTTAGCTGCTTTCAGCTCATTGTTTTGGTTTTGCAGACAGTGTTTTCTGCAAAAAAGAAGCTCTGATAAGCCCCCTGTATGCTGCTGTTCCAGCACCAAACAGCAGACAAAGTTGGCGACTAGCTGGTGAACATAGTGGAGCATTTAGCTGCGAGTGAATACTGCAATTACGCTCATCAGGTGGCCAGAAACACAATTCCAAATAAATGAGTATTCCTATCTGCTGTTTGTGTGAAGAGGCAACTGTTTCCTAACACATTTCCGCACCAACTCTCAGAGTTACCAAAAAAATGCTGCTTTGGTTCAGATTTACTGCTCTCATCAACCTCGTTCCCAGTAGCAGGCAGCTCTTTTTCGTAAAAAAAAAAAAAAAAAATCTCTTTGATAAACTCACGAAGGAAACAAACAGCTGGTGAACACAGAGAGTGAATATTGGACATAGATTAGTCAGGTGGCTAGAAACACAACTCCAGATGAATGTAATTTTGCTACCGGGTGTCTAAATAGGCAGCTGTTTGCTAACATGTTCCATGTTCACCATTAAATGTTATAAAGTGATGTGCTGCTCCCACGTGGCCAGTGAAATCAATTAATGCAGGTTTAACTGTGAATTTGTATGTAGCAAGTATTTTAAACTCCTAAGACCAATACTCTCATCCTCTCTCAGACTGAAATGCAATCCATTATCTCAGCTGTTTTCTGTTTGACTTATCGGTCCAGTCTGCGTCCCCCATTCTACAAAACGCTTATTGGCCTGATTGTTTTTCCAACTTGGGAAACTGCTGTCAACACCAGACCTGTTGAGATGTGGACAGCTATTCAGAGGTCTGAACAGGCTACTCTTATATTCAGCACAGTGTTGTTAAATGAACAATTGTGACTGTCACTTTGGGTTTTTACTGACCTTTCACTGTTCTTTGACACAAAAGGATGAAATAGCCAATGATAAATACGCCACTGTCACATTGATCTCTTAGTCACAATGGTGTATGGCTGTTCGTGTCAGGAGGTAGAGCGGGTCATCCATTAATCCCATGGTTGGTGGCTCAAGCCCCGCCTCCTCCTGTCCACGTGTTGAAGGAAGAGCCAGATGGAGGCCAGCATCCGTCGGCCATCAGTGTGTGAATGAGACCAATGTGTAAAAGTGTTATTTAAGTGAAGTCTATTTACCATTCATTGCAGGTTTATGACCATCAGTACAAAGCTGTGTTGGATGGTGTGGAGACGGACAGTATGATGGAGATTGATCCAGATCAGCAAATTGAGATCTTCAGAATGGGAAATGGGAGCGAGGAGATTCTTGAGGTGCACGACTTCAAAAACGTAAGTAAAGGCTTAAACAAGGGCCATGCATGTAAGCTGTTCTTCCTTTGCTTAAAACCTGATGCTGTGATCGTGTCTTCTCTTCAGCGGAGAAAGGATTATGATGTTCACATCCTGCCCTTTTCAAAGAGACGGTTGACAACATTTATCCTTTGTTGAAATCATATTTTTCCTCTTCAGCAATAGTTTCTCCTCTTTTGTCACTATCAATGAAAAAAGGGGTGACAAACCTTTGAAACATCTGAGAAACAAGATAATGGAAATTATACTCTGTGCGGTGTACACAGGGATCCGAAATACATTTAGAAAATTTGCCTACACCTAATATCACTTATTGAATCCAGATCAGTAACTGTACTCCATGAGATTGTGTGTGTTTAACTACACACACAGAAAGTCCAGAAATAAAAATTGGTCCTTTACTAAACGACTCCTTTCTTCCCACTAATTCTATACAGTAACTTCCTCGCAGTGCAGAAACAAACACCATTCGTTTCTATTTGTTTCTCACACCTTTTTCAACTGCAATTTTGTCTCCAGCAGAACTCATTAACTTACCTTTCATTCCTAAATCCTGCTCCAGTGTGCAGGAAGTTACACATGCTGCACCTCAGAGAAGGAAGCATGCTGCTTGACTCGGTAATGAGTGTTCTCATTCTTACACCATTATTTTCTGCAAAATGTTGGGTTGCAAGGCTAAATGTTACAGGATACACCTCAGCCCAAGCACAAACCTACATTGAGTTGTTATTGTTTTTGTTACAATGGTCTTTGTGAAACTAAAATGGCTATATGATGGAAACCAAGCACAGCACCTGAAAACTTGAACCTCTGCAATCAATCTCTCTATTTCTTTCTCTCTCCCTCACCAAGCTCAGTGTGTGTGTGCGTGTGTGTGTGTGTGTCTTATATACTCACACACACACACACACACACACACACACACACACATGCATAAACACATGAGCCTGTTGCTTTTTCCACTTCCTGTTAGTGATGCACATCCCCTGAGGAGATTTGTTTGATTCAGTGCTCCACCACGGAAGACTGAGAAACAAGCGAGTGAGCAGAGTAATTCAAACCTCATTGCAATAAAAGAAAAAAAGGGGAATGGAAACCCGGACAAAACTTACAATAGGGTATACTAAGTGGTAGCTTGTGCACTGATGTTAGAGTAGTTTATTTAATACAAAAAAGAGGTACGTTGCATGTTATTACACGGACCAAAGCCACCTCTAAAAAAGTCTCCATCAAGCCTGGGGGCTGTGAGGAATGGAAAATGAGGGGATTATGCCACCAGGACCGTGGAGCACAAGCGAAATCCACTCGCTATTGTTTCAGCCCAATACTGCACTCACTTTAACAGGAGAGAAAGGGGGGGAGGTGGAGAAAGGGACATCCTGAGAGAATACCACCAGGGTCTATTTTACATTAAAACAAACTCGTAATAAATATTCTTGACAAGTGAACAAAAGCACATTTAGGAAAATTGGCCTTAAACCTGTTCTGAAATGTTAGTCCAATCACAAACAGATTTGGTCTTGCAGTGCAAATTAGTGTAAACATTTTAACTGTACACCAAAGGAAAGCTTTGATACAATCAGCAACAAAAGATTTCGAGGTTTGGTTAAGGTTTAGTCATACAAATTAATGTTTTACTAAAAGTGGGTTAATTTTTTGTCACTCACAGTAGAAAGCTTTAGACAGTCTAAATTAACAATTTTGAATAAAGGTAATTTGAACTGATTCAACTGATCCGCTATGGCATTACTAATTGCTCTGGTGCCATGAGACAGTAATTTCTGTGTATAGTATAGCCTTTTTCAGACTCGAGCACAAAATTCCCCAAATATATATTCACAAAGACACTGTTCCACTAGGGTTTTAAACAAAAAATGTAAATAAATATTAAATATATTTATCTGTGTCTGTTATATTACCAGGTGTTTCTAATATTATATCCCTCATGTATGTAAACGTCCATGCTTGTCCTTAGCAGGGTCCCAGGGGTCTGGAGCTTATCTTATTGGACAAGAGGCAGGATGCACCCTAGACAGGTTTATCACAGAGCGAATACAAAAAATACAAAATACCTTTTACTGTAGGCTATATGAGTGCTGCCTCCTTTTCAGATAGCCTTTAGCCATGAGGATGTGGTGGTCAGAGGGGAATTTGAACCTCTCCTTCTTCAGCTTTACACTGCACTGCACTCCTCTTCTCAGAGCAAATAATACGGAAGCAACAAAAAATCTCTCCAGAATTCATCCGTCCAAACGTTTTTTCAAATCCATGACTGCAGGAAAACTACTGATGATGCTGCGGATAGCCTTACAACATTACATTATTATAACATTACATCCGACTGACCGATATTTCACTCCAAGCAGACATTAACCGTAAATTTACTAATGTAAACACGTCATTAGCTTTTGCTTTGGTGATCTAGAGTGATAGATATTGTGGAAAGTTCTTTTACCAATGTGAACCAAGATTTCCGCAATTTGTAAGAAGATTTACTAAAATGACATCGCTTTTCTATTTCTCATCCCTGTGTTAATGTGTTTTCTTAATTTTCTGATTGATCAATCCCAGTAATCATTGTATCTCATCACAACATTGCCCTCTTGTCTTCAACTGCAGCTCACCATTTCAGTAGACCCAAATTAAACACAAGACTCATCACAATGAAGCCCGGCATAAACATTATGATTTTGTGCTTGAGACTATTATCACCCCATCCTTTTTCTGCACAGATGAAATTCATCAGTGGCACCAAAACATTCACAATATCTACAGCAGAACAAAACATGCGGTAGATTATGACAGGCGTCACTTTGCATCATGTCTTCTGTGGCTGGTATCTGGTTTTCAGAGTGACAGCTCCACAGAAAATGTAGAAACAGCAACCACATGGTCAAGTTAACCGATTCAAAGGCAATGTCATAGCAATCACCGTGTCACTGTAATTAAATTTAGGTTGAATCAAGTCCATTTTCATGGTACCGCACATACAATTTTCAGTTGATACAATTTTATAGAATCCGTGACAGATGTAGATCCTGCCGTCTGTTTTAATGCAGTCTGCTGAATGAGCAGCTCCACTCTGCAGAAAATAAATTGGATACAATCTGATCTACTGAAAGTCTTTCAGACTTATTCCGGCTGAATATCTTAGATTAACATAGAAGGGCACCAAGAGAGAATTAACAGATCTTTCTTGCCTATTGAGGCTCAGTGTATCAGACTGAATAGAGCTAAAGTCCACATGGTGGAGGATCATCAGTGGAGCTGAAGAGAGTGACTCCACACTTGACTGCGCAGATTAAGAGAGTGACAGGGACCTATGACTGCCTAATTCAATGGGGGCACTCTCTGTAGAAAACACTTCGACAATGTCACTTGGCTCTCCTGTGCGATATATCCACCTATAAAGTATTATACATCCAAGGTGGAACACCCACACCTTTTTCCTTCTATTCAACTTGAAAGCAAGCACTGTGTTGCAAGGGCCAAGCAGTCATCAATTTCGTACCAGGCTAAAAGAGAAAAAAAAAAGATCAAAACACACCTCTTCTCGCTCATTAGGTTTTAACTTCTTTGACTTTTTTAAGAGCTTTGATTATCTGCAAAAAGCTGAGCGTTTTAAAATGATCACCCCAATGCTTATGGGCTATCTACATCACAGAAAGCTAATGAATGATACATATATCTGAATTTCTGAGTATCCCTTCATTTCTTTTTCTTTTTTCAAAGGGAATCACTGGGATCCGGTTTGCTGAACATCAGAGGTGCTACATCAGGACCCAAACTAGGAAACTACCTGCAGTGGCAGAGGTGGAAGCTGAGGACACCGAGTTACTGGTACGCCTCCTCCCTCAGCTGTCTGTTCCTCAGACTCTCTGTAGTCCTGCAGAGGCTGTCATGCATATTGTAGGGAGATAACCAGAGAAGAGCACTGTGAGCACCACACAAATCCTCAGCCTGTCCATCTTATCCTATCTCCCCACCCCTCTCACTGAGGAATAAACTGGGGTTTGTGGTGCCTGTGAAACCATCAGAAAGCTGCCCACAAACCCATAGCCTCTTTGTGGCTCACATCAAATGGTGTTTGCTGTCAATCTTGAGCCAATATTAATTTTTAATCATCTCCTCCAAAGGCTCTACCCAAATTGCCTAAAGGGGGAAGGGTGCAAGAGAGGTCTGAGTGAGAGGTAAGTCATTAAAATGGTATTTTTTTTAAAAAGAAAAATTCACGAGGCTCCCTCTCCAAGTTTACAGAGATTCATTTTACTTCTCTGGGTTCTTGTGGTTGCGTGTGAACTTCAGCAAAAGGAACTGAGGAAATTCAATCAATCAAAATTCCCAATTTTTCAGTGTCACAGTGCAATTCAATGAGTGGGCCGTATGTTCAAAGAGAAAATCCCTCTCTCGAATGTCTCTACTGCTTGCATGCTCTCATTTACATTTCACATTGCAGCTGGGAAGTACAGTAGCTGGCATCAGTATTTGACACCCCCCACTCACGGTTTCATTTTAAAAACAGAATAAGCCAATTGTCAGTCCAAGCAAAAGCCAGTCTCAGTTTTAACTTTAAGAACACAAGCTGTTAAACCCAAAAACCAAACGCTGGTTTGTTTTTTGTTGATTCCTCTCATCTTCATAATGTCTGATCCACATTTACACATACTAATTGCGCAGGCAGCACCATATGTCCATGCCATTTCTGTCTTCTTTTGTGCACTGTGAAGCCTAATTGGCTTAATTCACAGCTCCAAAGTGATCTAAGTCATCTAAGACCAGGCTTATACAAGTAGTTACGGAAGCCCTAATTATGACTGCCATGAGCAAAATTAAAGATTCTACATCATCGACCAATAAATAAAATTCAATGTGTGTTTTAAAGCTGTGGTTTACATTAAGTTGTTCTAATCAATCATGAATAGTCATACTCTGCTACAAGCCTTGCCCCGTGAATGAGACTGAAGTACATGTAGCACGGAGCATTGAATCAACTGCGACTAGAGATAACCAGATAGTCAAACATGCAACTTGTCCACTAGAAATTACTTGCATATATTTATAATCTAGTCGTAGGGAGGTGGTTGAGGATGGTGGTGGACGTACAAAGTGCAGGATCCTACAGCCCACGTGTGTTTAATTTCTACGAGCGGATTTTGTATTGCAAAAGAAGGATATTGTAGGAAAACAAATTAAATATGTTGTAACCGATTGTTTGGCAGATACATCATCTTGCTACGGTGGATGTTTCCACCACAGAATACTTGACTGTACAAGAAAAGCACAGTAAATATTGGGGGGAGCATATTTACGTAACGAACAGTGACCTTGGCCTGACCTCGACAAGGTGTGTCCTCACATTAGACAGCGGGGCCTGATCCATGCTCTGTGAGCGTCCATGTGACTGTGGAGAAGATCAGCACAAGGTCCTCCTCAGGTGGTGAACACATGAAGCTCACAGGGGTTAAAGCCAAGCACTAATGGTTCCTAGCTTAACACAGTCGCAGGCTTTTAGGAAAGAGAGCTCAGAGCAGCCGCGGCAGGCTTTAGTACCGAGGTGAAAAACAATGGCAAAATTTGTGGAAAAACTGCAAGCTGCTGATAAGGAAATGCAGCCCCTGCGAGGGAGAACCAGGTGACAAACATGAATTGTTTGCCAGGATTTTTTCCTCCCTTTTCAATTTGCCTCCTCTATGAAATGTCTGAGGGAGTAATCCCTGAGCTTCATTCCAGTTCCCCCTGTCTGACACAGAAACCGCCATCTGCCTTCCTCACACCCCTTAACATTGTCAACTGATGCTGCTTGCTCCATTAAACAGCCACTTAATATGGATGACCAAAGCTCACCCAGCAACCCAAAACCTCCCACTCAGCCAACAACTGCAAACAGAAAAACAGTGTGCTGTGGAACAACGCCACAGCAGAGGATGTGAATACACCATAGTCCTGCAAGCACGCAGCACCGTTCGTTTTGTGTCATATTTGTCTGCATGAAGATACGAGCTCAATTAATAGCAGGGTGACCAGTGAGACTGCAACAAAAAGCTAAAAAGTTCAGTTCCAACAGATGATGTATTCAGGCCTGGATACATAAAGTGGCACAGCAAAAATCATCCTTTTCAAAGTGACTACTCACAGGGCTAGTTAGTGAACTGTTGAGGCTGGTGAGCTAACAGCTAACAAGCTAGCCAGCCAGGCACATGAAAGCACAGGTCACTATACGAGCTTCTTTCAACTCCTATTCTGTCAGGAGAGATTCAGTTAGCAGTTAGCAAGCTTCCTAGCACGATCGCTAATGGGACAATAAGTTCACACAGTTTATTTAAAAGATGTGTTTGTACAACCATATCCTGTCTCATAACTGTCTGTTAACCATGCGCAATTTAGTCTTCACAGAGAAGTGGATGGTGCAACACAGCTAATAAACTACAATAGCTTCCTCTATTTTGGACTCTCAGGCTGTCTGTTCCATCAAAGGTCAGCATTTTTAAGACAGTTCGCTATTTGTCAGTGCCACAAATTTACATGTCAAAGGTCACCAAACTCAAACTCAACGCACAAATATTTGCACAGATTGACTTTGCCCACATCCATTTAGCAATTTCATTTAATTTTAAACGCTGGCGTGATCAGGTCTTTAGTGCCCTTAAGCAAGTGCCAGCGCTCTCATTATAAGTTGCTTTAATATGGGTGTCAACTAAAATTCACCACCCGGTGCACTGCATAATGAAACCTCCTGCCTGTGTCATGTGCAGTGTGTGAAAGCTCTTGGGTATCATGAGAGAAAACCTTTGTTGATCTCTGGCAAACATAGCACCACTATAAACAATGTGTCATGTAGACAGTGTTTCCCACCTTGGGACACAGTGGCAGGAGAGGGTTTATTTCATTAACTACAGCAGAACTGGTGTATAATTAAGTTGTGCACTGTAGGCCGAAAGCACACATAGACCAGGGGCAGGCGGCACAAAACAAATTAGGCTACCATCATTCCCAAGGTCCAATACTTGATAAAAAGTTGTGTCTTAATAATATATCATTTGTCAATAGCAAAATGGAAAAGCCTTTCAAAAGTGTGTGTGAACTGGAGGACTGTAATCATGTTGTCTTTGTGCTTGTCAACTGGCATTTAGAAATTCCTGCCCCATGTTAAAATGCTGACCTTTACCACTTCCCCCCCAGGCCCTCTCCTACAAGTTATTGGAGTCGTTTCTCAACTGTGAAGTCAAAGTCATGTTGCGAGCCCCATGTCGTGACCTCCATTTACTTCCCAGAGAAGACTCACTTGGCTTCAGTGGTTAAGAGGTCCAATTAGAGAGTGCTGTTTGTGTTCCCCGAGTTTGATTTTAATTTCTGCAGCCACGGGAATGGTGAATGCACCAGCTCAATGCCAGAGCACCCCCTCCACCGAACCACCACAACCCTGCAACACCAGTCCTCCGAGTCATCATTAGTCTACTGGCCGGCGCTTAAAAGTGGGGGAAAGTGTGTCAGAAGTTTGGGATAATCACCTCCTGCGCCCAAACACAATCTTTTGATGTGACAGAGTGTGCTTAAGTCTTGTTTTTTTTCTTCTCTGCAGGTCACAAGTGTGTCGCTCGATGACAAACAAGCAGCAGCATGGAAAGCGAAATTCTAATTCAAGCTAGAGTGACAGGGGTGAATGTGAGGGAGGGGGCACAACCCAGTATAAATGATTCTTGCTCCTGCTATGGCCCCAGGAATCTACGTCAAGCTTAACTAATGTGCAATTAAGCTTTAGACTGCAAGAAAATCACCTTGTAAAAACATTTGTCAAGTGAACTGTTTTTCTGTTCTGGGTTGCTAATTAACAAGGGGATGGGAAGAGGGGTTTGTTTGTGTGTGTATTTACATATACATGAAGAAAATAAATATCCTCACTGTTAGGGGAGAGCATTACCAAATACCCTTCATATGTCTCTATTAGACAACACTGACATGTAGTCCCTATCATTAAGCAATAATAGTTTACTTTACAGCTCATGAACTACAGTATCAACAAATTAAGCCCAGTGATAGCGCTGGGTGAAGCATTGTGGCGGAGGGGGAGGGAGGGAATGGGGGGGATGCAAGGCTTTATTGTGTCTGTCACATTAAATGATATTGCAGCCACACTCAGTGTAATGAAGACCACTTCTAAAGTCATTTTAAAGTCAAATCATCACTGTCTGTGAATTTCAATGATGTATAATAGAAAGAGAATGCCGGAGGCTTGAGAACAGGGTGAGCGTGAAAGAGAGAGAGGAGGGAGTCAGGGCAGTGGGAGTCAGGAGTCAGGAAGTTGTCACCCTCTCAGCGGACAGAAAGGTGATAGATAAAACGGTGAGGCTGGTGCAGCTGCGTGGCTCAGGGGAGGAGAGTGCAAACACAGGACAATACTTTAAGTGGGGCCTGGACATTTTTGAAGCCTCTGACATGCTATATTATGTGTGTGTGTGTGTGTGTGTGTGTGTTGGTGTGTGCGTGGTGTTTTCTAGCAGGTGGATGAGACCAAGGCCATGGATATGAAGGTGGAGGACTCCCAAGTGTGGGTTCCTGCCGAGGAGCCCATCGTTAACCCGGCCTTCCTCTTCAACTCCAAGATCTGGGAGATTTGCCAGGAGCTGCCCATCCACTGGATCCATCCCTCCCTTCTGAGCGGTGAGAGCAGGGGGCATCTCTGCCTCTAAATGCAGACTATTAACACTCTCGCTGGGGGTCATCCCCACGGGCCATGTGTTGGTCTGTAGAAAGCGCATGATTTCCCAACCATTTGAGCTTCCAGCCAAGGCTACTCTCTGTGTGTTTGGAAAGTTGAGAGACTCATGGTCAGCGGTGGAAGAAGCATTCAGAGCCTGTACTTAAGAAAAGGTGTCAATACCACAGTGTTGAAAATACTCCATTATAAGTCAAAGTCCTGCATTTAAGGTTTTATTTAAGTAAAAGTACAGAGGTGTTATTAGCAAAATCTACTTAAAGTTTCTGAAGTATAAATGCTTTCAGAGTGTTTTAATTTTCCGGTACAACATGTTATTGGAGCATTATCACTTGTGCATTAACATGTAAGCAATATTTTAACGTTGTAGCTGGTTGAAGAGGAGCTGATTTCACCTACTTTATATGATGATCATGTTATGTTTTGTCCTGAAAAAAGTATAACTGATGTAGTTATGTGGCTCTTAGAATAAGTGAAAAAATCTAGTCAGATTATTTCAACCTGTTCTTATATAAATTAACATTTTTACGAGAAACTCATAGAATGTATGGTTCTTGGATCTGGAAAAAAGGAGGATGAAGTCGAAGAGTTAATGTTGAAACAGTATCCGAAATCAGATCTTTGGTTGTTATTACAGACCAAAAGCTTTCTTGGAAATCTCACATAGCTTACATGAAGTCAAAAGTAACACAAATTATAAATACGATTAATTCAAGGGAACATATACCAACAGACTGTTTATCAAGTCAAAGGCAATTAAACTGAAACATTTTGTTTAATTAAAATCCTTATAAGTTATGTTTGAAGCCAAAAAGAGATTATTGCCTGAAACTTTACAGACGTTGTTTGTGTTAAAATCAGATGATGATGATCCCAGAAGGAAATTTGATTTTAAAACTCAGTTTGCACAAACTGCGTTGAAGCAGACGTGTTTTTCAGTGTGTTGAACAATATGATGTATAATATTCTGTCATTGGTTGTGTATGTGTGCATTTTGTTGTCTTATGAAAGGATGATTAAAGTATTGGCTAGTGTTGAGAAGCCGCTGGGTAATATAAGATGTATAAAGTAGCAGAAAATGGAAAAACATAAATAAGGTGCATACCTCAAACCTGTACTTGCAAATACGTGCAGTACTTGAGTAAATGTACTTAGCTACATTACATCACTGCCGACGGTCATCGGGAGATTAGCTTTTTAGGGACTTTTCTCAGAACGATATGTAGGCTTTACTAATTTGGATCTGTGGAAAATGGTTTGTGTGTTAGTATCACAACAACAACAACACCATTGTTTGACAGTAGCAAGAAAATGCTTGGAATGAATTCCAGCATTTTTCTTCTGAATGTTAGTAATTAACATCAAGCCACTGGGAAAATAGAGTGTACAAGCCAAAACTGAATCTTTTTCATTTTACTTCGAACAAAAGGAAAAACTGTTGCAAGTATATAAACGTCTCTGCCTCTCTCTGTGTGTACTCAGATGCTGAGATGGAAAATGAGGACACACCTGACGCAGAGGTCACAGGTCAGCGCGTCACCCGCGACGTCCTGGACCACCTTGCCGTAAACGACTATGTAAGTGGGCCCCTCTGCTGCCACGTCAATCAGGGACCACGCCACGAGATACAGCAGAGCCACTTCAATCAGCTGCAGCTCTGCCTCGACTCTTTCTGCATATAAATCGCTCACTAATTGATGTTAAAACTGACTTTGTGCACCAGAGGGCATAGCAATTGCTCTATATATCTGTTTAAGTAAGGCCAGTTCATTGAAGACTCCCTTAATGTCTCTCCATTAATTGAGAGAAATATCCAGCCTTTCAAAGGCAGCAACTTGTGCCTTACAGCACCCGTTAGTGCCTTTTTTCACTTCCTTTTTTCTGAGGCAGTGTATACAAAGGAGCCCTCTCAAGGTCACTTGCTGCTGCACAGATAAGTTACATTTATTAATAATGCTTTAATTATCAAAGCATGTAAAATGAATGGAAAGGCCAAGTGGCATATTTTGGTATTACTGCGCACTCACTGCTATATGGGTAATTATCCCTGACTCTGAGGGAAAATCATATAAAGCAGTATATTACACAGGAGTTATGCCCTCATACTGACACAAGAAAATAGCAGTGGCACACCACAGATACCAGGACCATATCCAACACATATGCACACACACACACACTTACAGGGGAATAGCCACTAAAGATAAATTCAAGCATAATGAGTCGGGCTCGGTCTCCTCCTCAGAGATGTGAGAAACGGTGAGAGGCACGTCGAGAAATGAGACGTCCTATAATGCTGACATTTATCGGGCCCGTCCCAGAAACACCTCCCGCTCAACTCCTCAATACCCCCCCCCCACACACATACATCTCCTCTGTCTTCTCCCTCGTCGTCTGCAACAGGATATGCAGTGCCATGCAATTAAAACATAACAGGGGATGAAAAACTTGGCTCTCCCTTTGAAACATTCTGCCTCTATCAGCTGAGTTATGCATACAACTGCAATCCATTCCAGCAGCACATCCAGACTCTGTTTGTGGGTCCTGCGATAACAAAGGCCTTTGTGGCCAAGCAGAGGGCAGGCAGCAGTCTGTAACTGGGAGTCTGAACTCTCGCTCATTCCAGTGGGATGCCACATGTGTTAGCCAAAACCTTTTCTACTTCATCCAGATCTCATGTAAATGTGCACACAGTCAGAAGACAACCACGCACACACAGACACTGTCTGCTCCTCACACTATTTGTCTTTCTACCTACAGTGTTTCATCTATCATACACACACACGCAGCGAGGCCGGCACATAAAAAAACGTACATTCACTTCATGCGCGTTTCATAAGTCTGAATTTCAGTGCCACGTGTCCCCGCGTTTGTAAAGCAGAATAATTGTTTGGGTCTATGTGACAGCGGCTGACAGATATATGAAAGTGACCTTTGCCATGGCTGCCATGTCAGAGTGCAGCATGCATCAGAGGTGGCCCTGGAAATCTCAAACTGAATAACTACCATCTGACAAGGCTGAAGGGACAGCACCACTGTCCTTGAACTATACAGCAAGGATGGGCTTCCGCTATGAACTGACCTCACAAACACACACACACACACACACACACACACACACACGTGTAAACATGTTTGGTGTCTCTGTCTGTGCCACAGTGGGAGGCATGCTAAGGGTCTGGCTGGATGGCTAGTCATGCATAACACAGGTGCAAAAAGCTGAAGGAATTCAAATCCGTGAATGCAGGAGCTGTTTATCCCTCTAGAGAAATCTTTACACTAAAGCTAAAGCTCCTTATCAGTTTGGTAAACCGGCAGAGTTTACTGAAATACATGACTATCTCTTTATTCAATTACAATTCCATTGTCATGCCACCTCACTATGGAACACAGTGAGATGAAAATCTGAGATCAGGACAAGCAGCAAGGCATTCTCATGTGTTGTGCTGTAATGTGCTTGTACATAAAAAAATATTTTTTAAAAAACCTCTTCGAATACAAAGCAGGGTATGAATCAGAAATGTTATCTCTGCGGTTTTGATCCCAGAATGAATGTGATGAGCTCTGCTATGCAATTTAATAACATATCCAGGCATGTGCTTCAAGCTCATGAAGAGCGGTGATCAGCGTGTGTGAAATAACACCAACAAGTGTGGAGATTAGAGGAGTCGTGCTTTGATTCATTACATCTTATTGAATGACTGACGCAGTTTTCTACTCTGCAGACTCATTCATATCCAGTGCCTCATATTATGCACAGAGGTGTGTGTGTGTGTGTGTGTGACTGTGTGTTTGCATGTGAGAGTGTGATGAAATCAGATGCAGCAAGGGGGTAATGGCTTTTACTCTTCATTAATGCTGCTTGTTTTTGAGTGACTGCCTCAGATTTCCCAAGGTGAACCATTCTTATCACCGCAGCATCCCACTAGAGACGGCGACTCAAAGCCAGAGTGATTAATATGTACCCTCCGTTTTAAAAGGATAGCTCTGATTAATTGTCTTTAAGGTACAATGCTGCCTATTGGCTGTGTGTTTCATTTTCTGAGCCGGAGCGCCGTTTTTCGTAACACCCCAGTTTGGGCTGCGAGGAGCAGATAAGATTATCATTGGTCCATTGACAGCTTTCGTGTTGTTTCCATAACAGATTGCTGCCTGGAAGCTGATGACCTGAAACTTGACTGAAACAATAAATCATTAAAAGCCTACCTGCTCTTGTCATAGTAATAAATCAAACCCAGCTATCCTAGATATCATCTGTCGTACCCATTCTATGTGTTTTAAGTATGTCTCATGAGTGTGTAATTCTACTCAATTTATCATAGCTCACATCAAATGCATGGTGTACTCTTTTACAAGTCATGCTTTGGTGAATTTTTTGCTACGTGTTGTAGTCTGCTATGAGCTACATGTGTAAAAACACTGCGCTTGACTACCCACCAAGTAGATTCAAGCAAACTCCTAATTCCCATATATACGTACATGTAGCAGGGGAATAAAGGGACTCAGCCATGTGTTCCTGCGGGTCCTGTCCTGTTAAACAATTCCCACACATTTTTTATTCCCTACAGTGGATATGTTTTGTTCTGCACTACTGCATGTAGCTGAGTCATTTTAAGCGCTGGCAAGGAATTATGCCAGTTTGTTCTGAATGTGAAGTCATTGACGCCTGGATCCGAGCACTTTAACAAGACAGAGCTGGATTGTCTCAGAGGATTCATTTACTAAAAGAGATTGAAATGTGGTCAAATGCATACTGAGGGCAGTTGCTGCCTCAACTTGCGTGGTGAGTTAAGTGGCACTTCGCCGAACCCCATTTGGAGTTGCTCTTGATCAAAGGCATGGTACTCAGCCCCCACGAGTCTACGAGGGCATGAACCAACCAGCACAATGGAAAAATCCAAGGGCCATTAATTCTACCCAATTTACCTTTCGTTTGGGTTTCATTTGGCCCCTCTATAAATTCAGAGGCAGCCAGCAAGAGCAAATGAAAGAACCCTTGTTAGGCGATCATTACTCTGCTAATTGCTTTAGGAATGTGCCATGCACTTAAAACCAAGGTCAGGAGGAGGGCGCCAAGACGTGGGGAGCTCTAATTTGAATGAGGGGCTGCCATTTTGGTGCAGAGTGTGGGCTTTGGTCGGGGGAGTTAAGAGGTCAGAGATGAAAGAAATAGTGTAATTATGCTGGTAACTACCAACGTTAGAGTCCCTTTGATTGAAGATATTAGAGAGGCCATGAATTCTGGATTCAGAGACGGGGCATTGTGCCGGCAGCCGTGCTTTCTCTGGTAAGGGTATTATATTGTGTTTTATGCTCCTGGAGCTGAAATCAAGCTTGCTCACTCCCACCACTATCTTTATCTCTTTGTGACAGTCATCAAGCATGGCACCACTTTACATTTTCAGACATCAATTCTGATCTTTTCACTCGTTTGCTTTTTACATATATTCTGCTGACCTACAAGCAAACCAGACTCATCAATTCACGCCATTCTCCCCCGTCCTCGTCTTCTTCTCCTCTCCTTGCCTTTGGGAGGACTGGCATTTGTCATGTGTGTGATTGTACCCCTGCCCACTCCTGTGTCCTCTGCAGAGAGATGTTGGAATCGAGCTGGATAACCGTCTTGATGACAACGGCTACTGCTGCCAGCACTGTCGCCGTGGTTACCACTACTGCCGCCGCTACCACGAGCCCCTGGGTGGCTTCAACCCATGGCCGTACTACTACCAAGGAGGCCGGGTCATCTGTCAGGTTGTCATGCCTTGCAACTGGTGGATAGCCCGTATGCTGGGGAGGGTCTGAGGAGGGCGTGTGCTGTCTGGGATTTAAACTGTTTATGTTGTTGTAGCTGCAATTTCTCCCTTTGATAAATATTCCAGACCACTTGTGAGACCAAAGCAGTCCACTGCACACAATTATTATCCAATCTGAAAGTGGGCCCATTGAGTATTAGTCAGCCTAAACAGTCTAAATGGCATTTGAAGCATTTTGATAATTTCTTAAAAGGCATTGGTCGTTTACAGCTGTCTACTTTTTTTTTTGCTTACCTACCCATTTAGCATCCTTGCTATTTGATCCTGTTGAATGGGTGCAATTTAGGAAGATGTCACCAGAAACTAATCTGCTCTAAAATATACTTCTGTCTTTTTTAAAACGACTTATTCTACTAATACTGTAATGTATAAAAATGTACATACAGTAAACCAATATATATAATACTCTGAGTGGTTCTATCCCAGTAGCCATTTAATTAAAATATATGTTTTGTCAGTGTCTTTTGTGCTTCTTTACTATTGCTGATATAACTAGCAAATTACAAACCCTCCCCTGACCCATTGTAAGTCAACATTGTCATAGTGACACAATTAATAAACTTCTCGGATGCGCACACACACACACACACACACACACACACACACACACACACACACACACCAATCTAGAAATGATTTAAAACTAAAAAAAAGTATGAAAAGACAAAAGACACCAGATCATAAATATAAT
>JAVQJF010019690.1:0-143371 GCA_036023855.1 Gadopsis marmoratus | reverse complement strand
TATATTTTGGTTGTACACTTTGTTGTGTATTGTTTTTTTTATTTATAAAAGTAGCAGATATACCTGTGCAGTTTGGTCTCTATACTGTTTCCACAGTTAAATCTGTAGCTGAATGCTTTTCCTACCCAATTCCTCTGGTGTTTAGGTGTGACAGATACTTCTACATCCGGCACAGAGGAGAGACTCGGGGTATAGGAGGCATCTTCTTCGATGACCTGGACTCCCCGAGCCAGGAGGACGCATTCAACTTCGTCAAGAGCTGTGCCAGCACTGTGGTGCCCTGTTACCTGCCCATCGTGTACAAACACCTCAACAACTCCTTTACTGATGAGGAGAAGGACTGGCAGCAGGTACGACGAGGAAGGTGAGTAAATAAACACAACGAAGATCCGGGGCTGTTGATGACTAATGCATTCATTTTACAAAGGAGATTGTTAAAATCGGAACTGGTCTTTTGATCAAATTTGACTTTCATAAAAACGCAGCCACGTCGACGACGAATTAATCGACTACGAATTAGGTTGGTGTGTGGTAGTGATGGGCGGATGAAGCCTTATGAAGCTTTGGTTCATTCTTTCTGTTTGTGCCAAAAAAAGAGTCGAAACGTCTGCATTTCAAACTCTGCAAACACAGTGACATCTAGTGGCTTGTAATACATATAGCAGCCCTTCATGACTGGGGCCGAGGCACCAACACACCTCCCTAATATTAATAGTTGTAGTCTCATACGTGTGCAGTAAAAGTCCAAGTATATATATACTTTGTATGTAGCAGTGCTGCATTATGTAGATGTTTTTCTGCCATATGTTACAGAAAATAATTATGCATTGTCCAATAAGTCCAGATACAAAATATTTTAAGAAACATTAATGTACCTTTTTGGGGCAGTTTAATCCGAGTTCCACTGTAGGTCATGTTTTTAAACTTCATGGTCATTTCATAAGAGTCGCAATGTGATGTCATTCATTAAATAAAATTATTACATCATTACTTGCTATCAGGAGGAAATGTTCTTACACTTATTATTTTACGTACACGTGTCTTTCTAGTGCACATCCCCATATTTATTATTTGTCTGTCTTCTTATCCCACTAATGTGCCGATCACATTGACGTAGTTTTCAAAACTGTCAAACGGAATGAAGAGCTTCGGACGACGTCAGTCACGCGATATTCTTCACGTCGCCGATACAATGTTTTGAAACAGCTTCACTTCACAGGAGTGAAACACGCTTCGGTATCAACCGCCCATTTGTCAATTTTGAAAGACAAACTGTAAGCAAAGGTGGACAATGTGCATTTGGCTACTTTTTAGCATTACAAATGTTCATGCACTGCAGCCAAGACTATTATATCAAAGCTTCCCACCAGCACATAAATGCACCAACCTGGAAGACTTAAATTACCATGCAACAATAGCTTTTACTAAAATTGAGACCAAGTGTCCCCCTTGCTGGATTACCTACATATCTCAGGCTACATTTTAATGTATTAATGATTTGAATCCTCGTTAAAAAAATTCTTGGTTTGCATGTTGTTTTGGATTTGATTAAGGCACAGCCGATTTAACAGTGTCCACTTGGAATGAATAACATCAATCACATAAAGCTATGTGTCTGCAGTAGGTTTTGTGTGTTTATGTTGTAGATATGTGGAGTTCAACCTGGTGTATGACAGGGGGGTGAAGTTTGGCTTGGCCACGCCTGGCTCCAGAATTGAGAGCATTCTCATGTCCCTCCCCCTTACTGCCAGGTAAGATAACACTGGTTTGAAGCGGCGCTAGCACTGCTCTTGGATGACAGTAATGAGTTGTCTGTGTTGCTCGGTAACGAACTCACCCTTAATCCTCAGGTGGGAGTACATGCATGAGCCTGCCAAAGGTACCCAGGAGGCTGAGATGCTGGAGGTGTTGCGTAACCCCAAGGACTGGGTGTGACCAGTGTTCACGGGTTTGTCAGTGTGGACAAAACATCCAGGAAACCATCTTTGTAGTATTTTATAATGTTGCAACCTGTTTACCTAGATCAGCCTTGTTAACACATTTACCAAAATTATAGGAGGTTGTATCGCACTTGTCTGAAGACTTTTTTTCTGCTTGCTATGTTCTGACAAATCAGCCTTGTTAACACTTAATCACACTGGACTTGCATTACTCACAGTGAGGCATTGTGTTTTTAACCTTGATGACTGAGCTTTGTGTCATTGCTTACTGCCTGGAAAATGAAAGAGAGACCAAGTAGGGTAACTTCACAGGTGGCCATTGTACCTGCTTTTAGGTCATCTCACACTAAAGATGTACTCTTTTTAAGAAGTGTTTGTGTGAAACACTTGGATGGTTTTTTTTTTTTTTTTCTGTGCCTGGGCTAAATGTGGCTTGCTCTACTTGCAGCTGTCAGATCTCTACTCTCCTTTAAAAATAAAGAAGGGACACACTGAGCCACTGGTATCAAAGGGTTTGGTATCAAATGCATCTTCTCAATGGGTTCAACAATGAGTTATTTTTGACCAAGCCAAACAACAGGCACATCCCTCTTGAGCCCTATTTACGGTAATGCTGTGATGGTCATTGTTGGTTAATGAGTCACGTATGTTTGAACAGCAGTAAAGTAATATGTGGATTTTGGATCATGTTCCAGACAGGATGAAAGGGGCCGAGTGGCTCTTTGAAGAAAGGTTTGTTTGTAAAACAAAATGCCATTTGAAATGTGAAAGTAATTTATACCGTAGTTATAATTGTTCCAATATATTTAACCCAAATATTCCTCATAAAACTTCCCTTTTTAAAGTTTTGTCCTTCTGTGAATCACATTTTGTTTGACTTGAGTCATGACTGCAATCCCAAGACACCATTCTTATGGCCTCATTCTCAATTTCTTGTGCATCATTTTACACATTTACCTGTAATTAACGTGACTTTGAAACTAGTGAGACTGTACAAAACTCTTCCAAGGATCCATCATTTTACAAACGCATGATGCATTGCTGAGTCCAGCAGCGTAGAGAACAGTGAAAATTCAAGTTTAAACACAAACATTTGTACTTTTCATGTTACATTCATGACACAGAATTAAATTAACGAAAGTCGTAGCACATTGTTTTATTAAAAATTAATTCAAGCTTCTGCACATAAAGGATTTATACAAAGTTCCCTTGCATTTACTGCTATAACATTGTTTGATAAGGCATTGTAAAAAAAAAGGAAAAAAGGGCCCTGTAAGTAACAGTACGACTGACCTAACCACCAGCACAATTCAGCTGAAGGTCATAGCAAGTGCTGAGGTTCACAGGTCAACTCACAAAAGTATAAGAATAATAATCAGTGCTCAAAGTCTGAGGTGTAGACAGGAAATGTGTGACATTTATCAGTATCTGAACATTAGACATATTTGGTTTTTAGAGTACACAGCAACATTGCATATAGAGTAGGAGCACTTTTTTTTTTTTCTCCAGAGGATTACAGTGACATCGTTATGGCTGAGAGTGATGCTGTAGACGTCAAACCCGATTGTCCTAGTTTCAACCAAATGACTCATTTTGAGCTTAAACACAAAGTGCCTTCGTTTACCAGTATTCACGACCTACTATATAATAGTTACATTAGTATCAATGTAGTCACCACAGTCCTATGCAGTAAAAAACAATCTCACTGTAACTTACTTTCACACACGCAGTCTATACGTATTTATATACAGGCACATTACACATGCTAAACATGAACTCTGTCCATAGTGACTTTACATACAGAAGCTCTCCCCTCTGATAACCTTTCCCAAAGCTTATGTTTCTATTGCTTTCTGTCCCACATTCCTGTGCAAGTCACTCTACATTTATGGTGTACCTGCAAAAACCTATTTGAAGAATCCTCAGTGTGCTGTTAGTGAAAGTGGCACAGCAGAAGACTCTAGTCATATCCAACGCAGTTAAGAAAAAGGTTAGGGAAATATTTTCACAGTTAAAGCGGGCTCTGAGCAACTCAACGGGCCAGAGGTGGACAAGGGCCAACGAGCACTGACCATCAACAAACCGGGCCAAGCCAACAAGAGATGTACACACCAAGCTGCATGCATTACCAAAATATATGCACATGATGCACAAAACACATTTCCACACCTTTTATAACTGATAGTCTTAAAATGTTATATATAGTCACAATATTTTCTGAAGTTGGACCAACGCAGTTTGGCAACTTGACTATTTAAACCTGCATGAAGTGACATTTTTGATACAGACAATGAATCAAATTAGATTTTAATGTGGAAGGGTCACTAGTAGTACCGAACCCGCTGAGAATTAACACCCAACTCTGCACAGTGTTCACTAACTGTTCTGGTTCTGTAGTCTGCTCATTTATTTTAACCCCCAATATAAAACTGTGGGCAGCCATTTACATTTAACGAGCCCAGAGTGACTGGTGAAGAAACTGAAGTATAGCTAAATGGTCACTTAAAAGGTTAACCATAAGAAATGATCAACTTTATTTTGAGTTTGTTTTTGATTCTTTATGCCTCTGGTGGTCACTTAATGCAAGTTTAATTTGTCTGGGTTTCAGTGGAATTTCTGTTTTTTTTTTGGTCTGCAAAGGTTTTGCAAAACCATGCAATGTACAAAATGTTAAAAAGGTATTAAAAACCGGTGCAAATGATCTCCTATTGGCCACTTAAGTAAAAAAATTAAATTAAATTTGGCACTAACCTTCAATAAAGCATCATCAGTCCAAGCCACATACTTTTAGAATAATTGTCCATCATGGAAATCAGACCCCTATCTTTACACCACATGCATCATTTGTTATGCCCGCCGAGTTAAATTATTTGCTACAGTGTGACAGCATAGACTCAACTTGAGGAAAGTCAGCAGAGGCGCTGGTTGGTTTTGATATTGCAACATGACTCGCGCCTTCCTGCTATCACCTCAATGATGAAAGGTTAGTGCAGTTTTCAACAGCGCTGGCTCCGGCAACGATTGCATTAGTCCACTGACCAGACAGTTAGTGTTTCTGTGTGTGTTAAGTGGGGAAGGCTGGTGATGCCACAACAGTGGTACTGCTAAATGCTAAGATGATCTTAGTGTAGATTAGGGCTGTTGCTGGGGTGGTAGTGAGAGGCAGGTTTACTTCCCATGGCCACCGTTGACTATCTACTAGTGGTGTAGCTGGTGTTCACTATATCATCATACTGTGGCGGTGGCTCCCTCTCTATTTGGACGTCTGTATGACCCACAGCGTCCTCATAAGATGGTGGCGGGTCTCCAGCACTTCCTCTCCCTGATGTGAGGTCTGAGCCTGGATAAGCTGGGCTGCTGTGGATGCTGAGTTCTGATTGGTCACCATGGTGGTAATCCCTCCCCCAATGGTCCATAGAAACCACCGATAGGACGTGGTCGTTATGCGAGTGTCCCATGCTGGGGCTGCGCTGCGAGCGCTTGCGGGAGTGGCAACGCCACACACTGATGGCGATGGCGGCCACGATGAGCAAAACCAGCAGCAATGGCACGATCAAGTAGAGGGAGTGGACTCCGCCAACTGCCGTCTCCAGCCCTCCAGATGGACTGCTCTCCCGCACATATTCCTCCCAGAACCTTCTCTGCAGTCAATCAGAAGACAGACACACGTTGTCAAAATCAATCAAAGTCAAAGAACAGTACGTATACTTTTTATCTGGATTACTGCAACACAAAGCCAGTAGACGACACCCAACAAAAAAACAACCACATGATTGTGCACGTCCATCCGACATCTGACTTTGTTCTCTGGCCTCTCTCAATAGTTTTACAAATACGCCTCCCTCTCTAGCATACACTCGGCTGTTCTCCCTGCTGATAATCATCACTTCCTGAAACAATACCCGCATTCCACAGGCTACCATTCTTGGCATACGATTTCATTACTGGACACATGAACCTGCCAAAACAGCACTTTAAGGGATATGTTGGATGTTTTTACATAGGGCAGCTGGTTTGAGTTACATAGCAGTAGTAATATTGATTTGTGGATTTTTGCTCCAGCTGGGTGTCCTGTGTTCAGAGATTCCCAGCCAACCATCTACAAGTCGAAATAAGAATTAATTACGAGAATTAAGCAGCAGAAAGATCACCGAGTTGTTGTACTACCCTGTGGATAATTGTGTGTTTTTACTCATGTCGCTTTTGTTTTATGACCCCGTCAGCTGCAGTAAACCTTTGTCTGCCCAGTAGCAGGCTGGCTGAGAGATTTCTGAACACAGGACTGCCTGCTGGAGCCAATATCCCTGTATAGACAATACAACTGATGAGTAACTCAAACCCCCTAATGCTAAAAACAATTACTATCCCTTTAAATGTGGTCTATGTGGGTGGCCACATGGCCATACGTGTGGCAGGTGTTTCCACGTGTTCTACTTTTCTATTCCCGTGTGTATTTAGCCTTGAAGAAAGGAGAAATTGTAGGCCCGATGCGATTTGTCTCTCATGCCCTCACCGTCTTCTCGTCATTCTCGAACGCCTCGCGGGCCTCCTCATAGGTGCAAATCTCCTCACGGCACTCCCGCTGGATGTTGCCCTGCTTCATCTCCTCCAGCAGGAAGTTGGCCCTGCGCAGCCGACGCAGCATTGAGTGGGCTGCATCCGCCGGCAGGAACACTGAGCGGCGGGCGATAGGGTGAGCGTGGAGGGGGAGACAAACACAAGGGCAAAAAAAAAAAAAGAGGGGGGGGGTGTAAAATTCAGAGGCGGGTGAGGGGAAAAAAAAAATGCATGAAAGCAAAGACAAGAGTATTGACAGAGTAGGCCTGAAGGAGGAAAACAGGATAGCGATCCCGAAAAAATGAAGTGAGAGGGAGAGAAGTGGGGACTGAAACAAAGGCAGCAGAGCAGAGCCAAGCGCTGCCCGGTGCCCACATTTCTGCATATAAACAAAAGCTCCTTTGATTTGGGCATCCATCCTCAGAGAGGCAGAGTGGCGCTCGGTTTCACACGTCCAGGACAGGAAGAGAAACTGCACACAAGATGCCACAACATGCACTGGGACTGGCTGGCGTGCTACCAAAGTAACAAGCAATGGCGTCCGTGGGACCGTGAAAGACAAATTAATACAATAACAACAATGACAATGATGATGATGATGAAGTCAAATGTAGGAAAAAGGTAATTTCCTCAAGGAAAGAATGGGAATTGTCTGCTACAGACAACAGAAAAAACCCGTAGTGTCACATTCCAATGACAATGCAACTAAAAAAAAAAATCAACACAAAAGACAAGAAAAAAGCCAAGATATCGGAGGAGGGTTTCTCATGCGTATCTTTCTGCCTGTGGGGTAAAAGTATAAAGTCAATCATCTTACCACTGCCCATGATGCCCAAGAGACTGTTTGGGGTGATTTACCTGTTGAAGAAAAAAAAAGAAAAAACCCCAAAGCGCATTAACACACAGCTTTGAACATGCTGACACATGATATGACAATAAATCAACCAAAACTCCCTCTGAAAGCTGCACCCATTCCTGAGTTCAACCGACTTCTTTGAATCCGACACAGCAGCTGTTTTCTAACTCGTTACCCATCGAGAACTGCGATCATCTAAAAAGGAAACGGATTTAAATAACGGTAGCACGGCCGCGTGAAAACGTCCCGTCGCCTTTGTCAAAGCTCTCCTACACGCTTTGGGGAAACTAAAACTTCCGACGTTGCAACGGACAGCTGTTGTTTCGGCAGCTGGGCGTTAAACGGCGTTGCTGTGCTGTGACTATGAGCCATCCTTTGGCCACAGTGACAGCGGCCAATGGCGGCTGCTGGCGAGTGTTAGCACATGGGTGTTACGCCAGCCCTGCTCCTAGCTGCCCCAGAACACCCTCACCAGCAGCGGGAGCGCCGCAAACAACGCGCCGCCGCCCCGTTGTACAAATGACCGAACGCTACGACGACGTCCGCTCGGCGACACTGCGGCTGCGGCCGGTCCGCTCGCGTCCGTGTCGGCCGCGTTGCGTGTCGGCGACGGCTGGAGCTGGTCAGCGGCCAGCGTGTCGACAAGCAGCGGTGATGTGCAGGACCAGTGAGCCCGCAGCGTCCGATGCGGTTTAATGCGCGACACGCGATTCAAACGAGGCAGACGTAGCAGGAGCCGCGGGGACATGTTTTCCGCTAGTAAAGGAGTACACTCTTATCACTTCACACAGACCTCTTTTCGTCCCCAAAATGCGCACAAACGATCCCCCTGCGTCTCCTGCCGCCCCAAAGTGTTGCCATGCACGTTGCGCATGCGCACAGCGCTGTTTGGGTTAGTAGCGGTCCCTGGGACTCTGCCTCTGATTGGCTAGTACTCGCTGGTTAAGGTTAAGGTTAGGGTGGGGTTAGGGTTAGGGTGGGGTTAGGGTTAGCCAATCAGCAAATGGGGTGGGGCGCAATAACGCCGGTCCCATGAACTGCCCCTTTCCCCGAGTTAAAGGGACAGTCCAGAGATCAATACTGACCACAATCATTACAAACAAAGTGAGTTGGGTTTTTTTTGCACCAACTAGCTTTATATAACAACCCAACAGAGGATAACGGAATTCGAGAAATCCTAGTAATAACCTTAGTGCTTTAAAACAATATGTCAATGAATGCTAATTAAGAAGAAGAATTAAATCCAACATTGGTTCAAATGGAAAGGTTATGAATTTAAATGAAATGGCACATGAAATGTTCATCCTTTGCAAGTGTTTTTGTGACCAGCAGACCACCAGTTACTCTTCACTGTTGGCTATTCATCTACACTGTGCACGTAATAGTTTAACATATCAACATGTCTCATGAACTTGAAATAAAATCTCATCAGATATTTTATTAGATTAGATGTAATTATTCATCACTAAATGTATGCACTGTATGTATAGGTGTTGATAGTATTTGTCTCACAAATCAAAACTGCTGTGAAAGGGTTAAGGAGGGCTTTCTCCCATCATAATATACACCGATCAGCCATAACTTTATGAGAAGTGAAGAACATTGAATAGCTCATTACAATGGCACCTGTCAGTGGGGGGGTATATGAGGCAGCAAGTGAACATTTTGTCCTCGAAGTTAATGTGCTGAAACAGGAAAAATGGGCAAGTGTAAGGATGTGAGGGACTTTGATAAGGGCCAAACTGTGATGGCTAGATGACTGGGTCAGAGCATCTCCAACACAGCAGCTCTTGTGGGGTGTTCCTGGTCTGCAGTGGTCAGTACCTACCAAAAGTGGTCCAAGGAAGGAAAACTGGTTAACCGGCAACAGGGTCGTGGGTGGCCAAGGCTCATTGATGCGCGTGGGGAGCGAAGGCTGATCTGATCCAACAGAAGAGCTTCTGTAGCTCAAAATGCTGAAAACGTTAATGCTGGTTCTGATAGAAAGGTGTCAGAACACACAGAGCATCGCAGTTTGTTGCATATGGGGCAGCGGAGCCGCAGGGTGTCCATGCTGTCAAAATGTTATAGCTGATCGCTGTATACCTGCCCATATAAAAGACGTGATACTAATCTATTCAGCTTCTTTAATTCAGTGGTTCCACCAGCCAGACGGTAAATTAACAAGAAGTCTAGTGTGAATATTAATTTAGAATTTCTGTTTAAATGTAACTATGACATTTATTAGCACCAAAAAATAGCCTACTTGTTTGTGTGTGTGTGTGTGTGTGTGTGTGTGTGTGTGTGTGTGTGCATATAGTTGTGTGTGTTGGTGTTAATCATAAGGAATTAATTTCAGAGATCCTCCCCTAAGGACAAAGGATTAGCTAAGTTCAATTACAAAAAGAATCAGTAGCATAAGCTTCTCTCAGCACAGGGTGTTTGTGTGTGTGTGTATGTGATGGACAGAATATGGGATGTCAAACAAAGTGTTACCTGAACAGAGGAGAGAAAGAGAAGTAGGGTAACGTGTCGCGAGAGAAAATCTTGGATGTAGTTAAAAGGAGAACCCACTAAAACAAATGTATACCAATGTTGGGTGTAAGTAAAAAAAGGTTTAAAAATGATCCATTTTGGATGTTTTGCCTCATGATGGCGCCTTGCCTGTATTTTGCCGATATTCCACATTAATTTGACATCAGCAAAACCTCTAAACCAACATTTGCACCATCACAAGGCACCACAATATCCACGGACAGAGGCTCGAAATGTACATTAAAGCTTGAAATCAAAAATTTGTTTTAAATAAACATAATGAAACGTTGCAAGCCTGCGATTGTGGTAAAGGAGATATCTCATTTGCATCCACAGGGGACGATGTGACTGGTTGATAATATTTAAACGACAAATGTACCCGTTGATATGTGAGTCACTCTGTGATGTATTCCAGATAATATTGTCGTGATGGCATTTTGTAATTTATACCTTTGAGTGCTGCCCATTTTCCATCGAGATGTGTCTACTTCCCTTAGTTAGTTAGTCGAGTCTTCATTTCCCAGAATGCCTTTTGAAAATCACAGACAATTGGCTTTGCAGGAAAATGATCAGTGTTTTCCTTTGTAAGTTATCAGTCCTTTGTGTGAAGTTTGTATACTATGAGTTAAAGAATACAGCTTGCCATAAATCAGCTGGGCGTGCACCGTGTCTTTTTGTGAGCTGGGAACTATATAATCTACTCTGGCATGTGTTCACACCACAGTTTGTGGTAGGCTCACTCCTGAATCAGGTTACACTGGATTGTATGCACTGATTGTGTACGATGTCTTAAAATGATGGTCTATTGAGCCTTGTTGAAAGTTGTGCAATCAGCACTTCTGCTTATGTACAAAGAGGTTGATTATGAAGCATTTATTAAAGCTATTTACTTTATTGTATTGTGCAGGCTAAATATGATTGGTTGTCAAATACACTAACCACCAATGTAGAGCCACGGATCTCACAGACCTCTGGCGCTTGTAGGCACTAGGACCCAGCAGGCGCAGCACCGTGTTGTTTCAGAGGTCTGCAGCACCGTCCCGTCTGCAGAGCGCCGGTTCCACAGCGGCGGCAGCAGCAGCGTCCTCCGGACTCAGGACGCGGTGTCAGCGGCGGCTCCCCATCCTGCTACCCACAGTGCGGGCATCGGGCCGGGCGTCGGGCCGGGGAGGACAAGCGCAACTTACACCTGGACTCGCTGTTGTGGTGCCGAGGAACGACACAGACAGACCCCCTGCCAGGAAAACGCGCGCTCTTCTCCTCCTCCTTGTTTGTTTTTGTTGTTGTTTGTTTTTTTTAAAGGGGTGAGAAACTTTAGTCATGGCTTCATCCGTCAGCGGCACAGAGGAGGTCCGGGTCTCGGCGCTGACGCCCCTGAAGTTGGTGGGACTGGTGTGCGTGTTTCTCGCCCTGTGCCTGGACGTCGGGGCTGTGCTGAGTCCGGCGTGGGTCACGGCGGAGGACCAGTACTACCTGTCCATGTGGGTGTCCTGCTGGAAGCCCGTCAGCTCCGTGGACTGGTCCTGCAGCAGCACGCTGAGCACCGGTGAGACAGACGCTGGCGCCCGATCACACGCTGACTTATTGTAGGAAGTTTGAGACCAGTTGGGTGCTGTGGTTTTGGGGACGTTTCGCCCTTGAAATGGCAGGATTTGGGGGCGCAGACGGACAGACAGGCAGACACCCACATTCATTCAAAAGAAAGTCAGGCGCAGGGCGCTCGGGGATAACAAAGGATCCCTGCAGACGGTGCATGGCTGAACCAAGCTGTTCTGTGGGTGACAATTATAAATCATCACCCAGGAGAGCGCTAAATGTTAATTACTTTATAATTAGCTATTGCCTGGTTAATTTAAAGCGCAGAACTTTACTACATGAAATAAGATAGTGAACAATGGGACATAATCGACTACAAAAAGTTTATCCTTGAGTCTCGCAGTCTGATGAATAATGCACCTTTTGCTTTTCTATCTAGTTAACTTTTCTTCTGAAACCTTTGCCCAAGTGCACCACTGAATGATGTGGGAATTTTGCCTGGCCAGGAGCGGTCCAGCTGGGGTTTCATTTGGCCTTTTGTTGCTCACAAAATGAGCCTTTGTGTGGGTTTCTTCACGGCCAAGGAGCAAGGGCAACCCGGAGCAGAGAACTCCCCAGAGATCCAGATGCCTGCAGATTAGTAACCAGGGAAACAAGCAAAGCACTCCAGAAATTTTCTCTATTTAGGAAACGTTTTCATGGATTCCCCATGAGGGTTAATTCTGGGAGAATTTCATATTTCCATCACAGCTGGGCATTCAGTGATTCAAACAAAAGAAGGTGGGTGAGAATAAGTCACACCTTTAGGCCACAGTTTGTGATGTTGCTCTTCTAGATTGTAAGGTGGACAAAATAAACGAAACACTATAATCAGCATAATCCAGTCCAGTACACACAGCACAAACTAAAGCCTCAAAGATTACTAGAAAAACTCAAAGTTCGAAGCATCCTTCAGGTAGTATTTACTGCAGGACTTTTTATGGGGTTGTATTGTGTTTTTGTAGGTGTTTACTTGTGTCTCCACTGTAAATTACTAGCCCAATATACTTAGCTGTTAAAATTGTGTGAATTTATCTCAGGAGGTCTTTTAGCAAACTAAAAGTCAAAACTCTATTCTGCAAATGTGAAATGATGTAGGTTTATCTCACACTACACTCCTGACTACAGCTTCCTACATTTTGTGTGTGTGTCCTGCTAAATGTACTGTATATTTCCTTCTCTGCTGCCTCTGACCTCCTCCTGTGTGCTGAATGATGAATCGTGGTTTTGTTAGTCTGACCAAATGTTTTCTTTCTGTCTGAGAGATGAGTAACTGTGGGTCACTCTGGCCCCGATCCTCCTATGTCAGCGCAGACAAAGTGCACTTTGGTGCCATAAAGACATGCAGCCTCCGTGTCAGCTCTCAGCAGCATACCACAGTAAACGCACACAGCAAACTGTCCATTTCCTCAGGCTTCTGCTTGGCTAGGCTTATTGATTTGAATCCCAGTAATCAGTTTCTACCCCCCACCCCTCCCGGTCAGCCCCCCAATTTTTCCTCAGTGTCATGCTCTGGGCATTAAATAAATCCTGTTAGTTTGAAACACCAGCTGGCTGCTCAGATGTTCTGAGCTTGATCTGCAAGGCCTGCGTGTGTCTGGGAAACCGCAGTAATATGCAGGTTGAATTAGAAAGCAGACTTGGACATATTTCCTTGTTACATGCTCATGAACTGTTTAAAATAAACGGTAACTCTTCCCCTCTTTCAGTTTCTCTCTCTCTCTCACACACACACACACACACACACACACTTAGGCAGAGGGTCGGAGGTCAAGAATAAACCATACAGGCTTGACACAGGGCTAGGAATGTGGAACGGTCGTGCAAGAGCAGCATGTGTGTGGATGCCAGATCTGTGCGAGACGAAGGGACGAATGTGGAGCCCGTGTGTAAGGCGAGTCCAGCTCAGTCAGACACAGTGATGGCAAAGAATATTAATAATGTAATACGTTATCGATCCCGTATTTGGGTGATTGTCCTCTCTTCGAGGGGGAGTCGCGGCACAGCGTTGGATACAGAGTCCATGTGACGGTTCTGCGTCTTGCTCATGGACCCTGCGGCCTTGAACCAGGGACATCTGGTTGAAGATCTTCCTGCTTCTTAAATTTCTCCATCCTGTCGCTCCCTGTGAGAGTGAGACTGAGTGTGTGTGACAGCAAGAGAGATACTCGAGGCTCTTCTGTGACACAGATCTTCCACCATTGTCTCAGACAAAGGAACAGAATTGGAGCCCTGAAGGACTTTTTCGATTAGCACTTCAGCAGTCCCTGACGCACATATAGGACCATAATTAATGCTCAGATTGGATCTTATGTACTGTATCTCCCTTTCCATCTGTCATCATGCGGGGCTCAGATTAATAGTTTGGCATTTCCTGCTCGTCAAAGCCTTTAAGCACTCCGACTCTGGCTGTGTTTCTTGCACAGCGTACAGGGTCTGTTCCAAATCTGAAATGAGACGACTTTCTGCAGCCTGCTGTTTCATGGGCGCCCTGATAAGGCAGACTGGCTGGGCTGAAGGCACCAAACTGACCTAGAGGAGATATCTCGGCAGCGATGGGCTTTGACAACTACAGGTCAAGTCACTGTGGCCCTTTGCTGAGAGGCAGCCAGCGCGGCATTGACAGAGAAAGTCAGGGGGGTCAGCCTTTAAGGGAGCTTCGTGTTGTGCAATCTGAAAGCTGGAGGGAGCGAGTGCTCTGCTTTTTGTGGGCTCTTTCCAACATCCTGTGGTGACAGGACCCATTTTTAAACCTTAAATTCTGAGCCATATTTGGTCAAAAGTAGTTGATGTTTGTTTATATTTGAGCTGCTTGGCCCCTGGAAGAAAGTTTCTCTCCAACAAGAATGGGAACTGTATTTTAAGCAGCTTATGTTCTGTCACTTTCTCCCCGCTGGTGAATGTTTTAATGATTTTCTGCCTCAATAGAGAGGAAATATTCTTAGCAATGTTTAATCTTTATTTTAATTTCCAGGCTTCCATAATAGACAACACCATGTATACTTACTAAACCAAAAGAGACAAAACATATTCTAAACTAAAGTCTTTCAATGTGAACTGTCTGTAATATTGAATCACTTATGCAGAGCCCAGTCCACTTTATGCTTTGATGTAATTTTCTTCCCCACCCACTGAACTTGAAATGATTTCCTCCTGTGTAATCAAATGCCTCATCATAATATCCTCTGTCTGTTTACATATAGACCTCCTGTTTCCACGAGTACACATTCAAGCTACGAAAGAGAGCCTTAATCTCTGAACAATAACATAAGAGTGTCTCTCAACAATCCCCAGTTAACGTCCCATCGCTAACTTTGTCTCTAAAGAACTGTTTGTCTCAAAAGGCGCTCTTCTGCTGAAGTGATGTTTTTTTATATATATTTACTATAATGTTTTACTATTTTTGACAGGCTTCCCATGTTGTTCCCACTTTGGCCTCCCAACAAGGATAGGCGAGCGAGATTAAGGCGGCAGTTATTTCCAGTTTTTGGGGTAAATCTGAATGAAATGCTGAGAATGCTGCTGAGCTGGCATCAGCCAACGGGGAGGGATACTCATTTTCTGAGTCACCTCACAGAATCACTTTGCCTTTTTCTGCTGCAGTGGAATCCATTTCTGAACCGCTGACATCCGTGCGTAGCCAGGCGTGTGTGCGTTTGTTTGTTTCTTGTCAGCCAGAAACTGCTGCGCTCGGTTCGACGGTTATTCACTGCATGGTTCTCATTCTTCTTCTGCCGCTGGCCATGGATCCCCAGAGGTTCACATCAAAACATTATGAGCCATCGCCAGTGTTGTGGATTTCTTTGTTGAATATGTCAAACAAGTGAGAGTATCGAAGAATGTCCTCAGAATATGCATGAGGAGTTGTCTCAGCCCCTGAACCACAAAAAGTTTGTTTACAGTGCGGTTATTCACCACAAACGTCAGTGGGTGGAGTGGAATTATTTTTCTCTTGTGTGAGATTGAGCATGGCAGTGTTACTGTGGCTCACCAACATGGCCTGTGACCTATTCTGCTGCCTCTCGCTTTTCCTTTTATCCCTCCTCGTCTATCCACTCTCCTCTCTCCTGTCAACAGCACAGTCATGGCTCTCCAGAGTAACCCCATTTTAGCTACCTATGTCACTCGCTATCTCAGTGTGATTTCATGCCTCTCTCCCCCCTCTCTGTCCCTGTGTGTGTGTTTGTCTCAGACTGGCAGATCGCCACACTGGCCCTGCTACTGGGGGGGGCTGCCCTCACCCTCCTCTCCTTCCTCGTGGCGCTGATCTCCCTGTGCTTCAGCTCCAGGAGTCGCTGCTACAAGCCTGTGGCTGTCATGCTGTTCTCTGCGGGTACGTGAAGAGATTCTGTTTTATTGGAAGAAAAAAAAAATGCAAGAAGGAAGAGCTGACGGATAGTCCAAAAATTCTTCTTCCAAAAAACTCTGTCCATGGAAGGTTGGTTGTCAGGAAAGATCCAAGGCGCTAAAATCCTTCATTATTTCAAGTTTGACTATAGAATTTTAGTGGCCACAAGAGTGCCTTATATCTCCCTCCTTCCCGTTTTGTTTTAATCTTTATCATTCTATGTGTTTACCATACTTATTTTGATGTTAGGACCTTCTTTCTTTCCCATTTTCCTCTGCAGTGGTGCTCCAGGTGTGCAGCTTGGTCCTGTTCCCCATCAAGTTCATAGAGACGGTCAGTCTGAGGGTGTACCACGAGTTTAACTGGGGCTACGGCCTGGCCTGGGGATCCACCATCTTCTCTTTTGGAGGAGCTATCCTCTATTGCCTCAACCCCAAGAACTATGAAGACTACTACTAAAATATGTGAGACAAGAACAGAAACGGAGACTCTTGTTTCACCCAATGACCCCACAGTGATAGGACCTTTCTGTTACACAGTGCACAACCACTGACTGGAAAAATAGGAAAAAAGAAATGTTTGTTAGTTTCAGGACTGGAAAATGAGCTCTTTCAATTGATACTGTGAACTTTTTGACTCAAAGACTATCCTCAATCATTGGACCTCTCTTAGACGTATTTGGCAGCAAACCCGGCTGTGAATAAGAAATCCAAAGCAGCCAGTTTAATTTGGGAGAGAATGCCACCGAGATAAGTCTGCGTCCCCTTTAAGTGGAACTCCAGTAGGTCTTAGATTTGGGCAGAAAATCTGGAGGGAACAGATGGATTCACTGACCCCATACCAGGACGAATTGGTGGGCTAATAAGCCAATCAGAGCAGAGAAGGCAAAGAATGGTGTAGTAACAGATCCAGAGAGGAAAACATCCTATTGAAGTGATATCCTGAGGATGGCAAAGTGAGGAAGACAGGGCACACCTAAGGAAATGTGACATGCTACATTTCTCCAGAGATAAATTACATCTGGAAGTTGGCCTAGCCTTCCTTCTCCAGTAGAGTAATATATTGGTTAAAACGTGTCATAAAGCTCCAAAGGACAGGCTTCATTTTCTCCTGTCCTGTTTGAGTCTATTTAAAGGCGCGAGATGCTGATAAACAGAAGCTACCGAAGACTGTAAAAACATTTCCCAGCCACCTTGTAAATTATTTCATACTGGTGAGAGGAATGTATACTGGTTAATGAATAGCAATCTGTCATATGTAAACAGTGGTAAAAACCTTTGGCTGCTATTAACCTGCAGCATAACCCAAGTTATACCTGCTTTTTGATTTAAAAGAAATAAAGTTGTATTATATGTAAGTATGTGCATTAAGCATAATAAAGTAATATTCATTCCAAAAGACTAGTAAAAAGGAAGATGGCAAATGATCACGTCTGCTGAGCATGTGCGTGTCTGCATGGTCATACCACCCAGCATGTGCTTACAAGACTCCCCATGTGATGCCTCCTTATCTTCTCACCTAGTAGGAAATGCTCTCCGTAGACTAAGCACCATTAAGAGTAAACAGGGAGAGGCTGTAGCAGAAAATCATTGTAGTTACTTAAAAAGTCATACTTTTTTTTTGCATCAAAGGTCCATGATATTGTACTTTAGGAGAGGTCAGGAGTAGCGTTACGAGGATTATGGGACCAATCAAGAACAACATTTAAGGTTTCAAACCATAAAGAGGTGAGACCTGTGTGGGCAGGAGACCTGCACTGATCTGCTCTGGTAAAAAGCATCTTCTCAAACCTCATTTGAGGTGGTCAGAAACTTCTCCAAACTCCTCTCTTGCAACATTAGTTAGTTATCATTTACTGCTGTGTTTCTGACTCCCACTGGTTACCAACACAATAAAAACATGTTCTGGGTTTAAAAAAAAAAAAAAAAAGAAAGAAAAAAAAGGGTATGTTTGGTTCATTTGGGATCTGTGAATTCTGACAAACTATGCAGGCATGCCAGCCGCACGTGGTCAAGTCACATAGAATCAGCTCCTTTATTAAGTACAGCAAGTTGAGGCATTTGCACAGGAAATCAATATCTTCTGAACACATAATACAGGGTGGCATAATATGCATAAAAGTACCAGGAATATACTGATATGCAAGTGTCTTTAGTGTTCATTATTCAGTGAAATTAGCTCTAATACAGAGCCAGATACAGTGTACAGTCTACATTTCGCATTAGTCAGAACATATATACCATTGCTTTCATTGTTCCGCTGTCAGAGAGGGAGTTACAGGTCCTGGATTAAAGTGGAAGTGCCTCCATTTAAAGTTCAGGATTGGGCATTTTGTGTAAACAGGGCAGTCACTCATTCTGTGTGGAATGTTCTCTAGGTAAACCGTAGTTCCTCCTCGTCAATCCTCAGATGCTTTGACCTTTCTGAAGCTCCGTCCCACCCACTGCCAGTGTCAATCCCTTTTTTATACATTTGACACGAGAAGAGTCTCCACATGTCCTAAAAAAGAATCATCATCTGCCAATGGAAACAAGGGTCAAAGTGCACAGGAGTGGTACATGGGAGCAGGACAAGTGGGCAGAGCGAGGGATAGTGGCTCTTCCTCAGCAGGTAAGAGGAGCTTATATATTGATTGACAGGGCAAGACCTCTAGACAGATTCTGCAGATTTTGGAGGGGTGGGGCTTGTACTATCCAAGGATTGGCAGGGGACGGGGCAGGGGTGGGCAATACAGCACAGCGCTAAGCTCAAGTGTAGCGCGGCATCTCGCACTGTTCACAGCGATTGAGTGCAGGGTGGTTGAGGAAAGTGCAGCTTTCACAATTCCACTGGGCACCTTCGAAGTCCTCGTCCCTCTGGGGCCCTGGCACTGGCTTGGAGCTCTGCTCCCTTTCTAACAAAGCAGAGAGAAGCAGTACAAAAACGCTGTTTATTCATGTGATGAAGTGCATAACACAACAACAATTTAAGTGTCATCAACTCAGGGCTGGAATTAACCATGGCTGCCACTTAACAGACATGTGTGAGGCATGTATTCAAGCATCAGCCATTCAGAATAAATGTTGATAGACATTGGCATTCACTAAATAGCAAGGTTTCTCATCTAGTTTCCATGCCAACAGATTTGTGGAGATCAACACAGACCAAAGTCAGTTAAGCTTTTGGTCTCGGCTTTCAAACAAAAAACTCCCTCTTCAATGTGCTGGAAGCCAAATAAATGAATGGTCTTTCATTGAAATCTGTTCCTTGGCAACAGTATTAACGTATGATTCTACCCTGTAAAACACATATTTCTTTCTCTTCTTTACCCAATCTTGTGAAAATGTCTCACGGCTCACTTTTATGTCTGGAAAATTCTCACCTTTCCTCCCAGGTTTGGGCGGCACTACTGGACCGGGCTGAATGTTGTCATAAAAGTTGTTCATTGCTTTTGGGTCAAACTTCTCTGTGGAGGAAAGCAGAAGCCAGATACAGAAGTTTGTTTAGAAGTGCCCTTCCAACCAGAGGCCCAATCAGTTTCCAACCAGTAAAAACAGAGAGGCCTCCAGTAAAAACAGAATGCAGGGTCACTAGGCAAAAAAGGTCAACTGGCTCAGCTTTTGCAACAATGTAATAAAACATCTCCTGGCCTATCAAATACATGCAAGTGCACGCGTTACTAATTTGTAACATGAAAAGCATAATCCTACGTTTTCCCTTAGGATCGTCAAGATGGAGTTTGGTAAAAGAACTGTTGCTGTAACTTTCCAGAGATGTAAAATTATATCTCATAGCATTATATAGTGTTTTGGCATCCAAAAAACAAACTGACCTTCCTGAATTGTATTTAATCATCTCACCGGCACCCGAGGAAACGTGTTCCAACCAGCGCAGCCCCTTGTGTTTTGTTAATGCAGGGCTTAGGTTGGTCTGAATGACTGCTAGGGCAATCAAAGATTCTACAATCAATCAGCCAATTTAAGCGCTATTCACACATTTACAGGATTCTGCTAGAAGATGGCGCCTTGTTCTTTCTGGCACGCTTCACTTGTATAGGGGAGACAGTTCTAAATTGACTAACATGAAATAAGGAAACAATTCAATTTATGACACAATTATCAACATAGGATTTTACTGACTGCTTACTGTAGGCTACACAAACATTTAGGAGAACTATAAGCCTACAGCTACAGGCTTAGTCAGATGTTAACTTGTTTTACGGGTTTATTTTTGCAACTGGATGGAATTTTCTGCAAGCAAAGTTCTCTAGCTCAATAAGCTGCTTTGTGAGTGTATGAAAGCTGAGCTCCAGGAGGCATGCAAAGATCACTCACAAATTACGCATTTACACGGGCTGTTTGTCGCAACAAAGACCACAGTAAACACAGTTTTTCAGAGCCCTAAAACATCCATCCATTCGTCTCGTCCCAAATATCAAATATTTTACAAGCTACCAAAAACAAACAAGCAGACAAAGTTAAAAGAATATTTCTATCCAAATAATGGGAACAGTAACAAATAGCATTGAACATGCATTATATTGCCTGCCAACAAAAACCTGAACTAGCATGGGTTAACATTGTAACATTGAAAGACAAAGTTCGGATTTATTCATTGACGGAGCAGACCATCCTCTTCACAGAGTGTGAGAAGGACACTGGTGAGGAAAACCAACATTCCAAGGCTCAGAAGAGAGACATTGTACATATAACAACTGCTGCCCAGGTGCTTCACCATTCACATCTTTTATGAAAGAGTGGCAAAGATAAAGCCAGTGATAAGTTGTTTACGTGGCATCTCGTTCCAGTGTTTGCCAAAAGGCATTTGGAAGACTGAAACAAGGCAGAAGAATGCTCCAGGAATTTTCCAGGGAGACGACAGCCTAAGTGTTCAGTGGCACTGGGCTGATTGCAAGTACACCGATCAGCCATAACATGATGGCAGCATGGGCACCCTGACCAGCCTGCGGCTACCCTGCTCCATATGCAACAAACTGCGATGCTCTGTGTGTTCTGACTCCTTTCTCTCAGAACCAGAGTTCACTTTTTCAGCAGTCTGAGCTACAGAAGCTCTTCTGTTGGATCAGACCAGCCTTCGTTCTCCACATGCATTAATGAGCTTTGGCCGCTCATAACCCTGTCGCCGGTTAACCGGGTTTCCTTCCTTGGACCACTTTTGGTAAGTACTGACCGCTGCAGACCGGGAACACCCCACAAGAGCTGCTCTGACCCAGCCATCACAGTTTGGCCTTTGTCAAAGTCGCTCACATCCTTACGCTTGCCCATTTTTCCTGCTTCAACACATCAACTTCGAGGACAAAATGTTCACTTGCTGCCTAATATATCCCCCCCACTCACAGGAGCCATGGTAACGAGATAATCAATGTTCTTTACTTCACCTGTCAGTGGTCATACGTTCTGGCATCATGTGTAAATTGGTCACACTCGTGAACCTGCTGCCAGTTGGACTGTTTCAGCCCCCAAAAACACCACTAATGGTAAATATATAAAGCATTGCAACACATTTCCACACACTGCGATTAGGGGCATTTCAAGGCAACGCGGTTATCAGTTACGTAATCAACAAGGATCACGTACCAGCCAGACACTGTGCACGGGCCCAATGAGGGTCAACCATGGATCGACCTGGGTCCTGTCACGGACCAGCCGGTCATTTTAGAACGCTGCATCTGTATGCAGTGTGATGGAGCCTCATCCATCACTTTGGACCCAACTCTGTCTGCTTCTGGGCTTGGTTCTTTCAAGATCAATGCTTTCAAATAAATCAGAGACACACTTCAAAGGTTTATGTGTAGGAATGTGCATTTTATGTGTGTATGTGTACGTATACCTCTAGACTGCAGTAGATCTGTCTCCTTCAGGGTACAGTCGATATCAATCTGAAGCTGTCTGTTCAGACTCCGCAATCGGGTCATTTCTTCAGGCTGAAGCCAGTGCAAACACACAACCAATTAGATTAGACAAAAATAGACAACCAAATATTCACTATCCCTCCCTTCACTCCTTTACCAGCATCACACATCAGACAAAAAAACATCACACATGACTGTGTCCAAAGTCTGATTCAAACAAAGAATGTCCGTTACAATCTAGCTGCTATAGCCTGAGGAGCCGCCACAACTATGGGATAAAGATAATCTAAAATATTCTCAATCCTGAACACAGAGCAAAAATGTTTATGCGAGACCAGTACATATTCAGTCCTTACTCTGGGTATAAAACTGGTGGAGTTGACCCGTCGAAAGCGTCTTTGAAGGGCGTCATATTCCATGTTGTTGACATCAGTCTTCAGCTGCTCTAGTTTCTGCTTCTCCAGCAGCAGCTCCTTCAGCAGACGCTCCATCCTGGCCCGCTGATGGAGCAGGAGAGCTGCAGGGAAATACACCAAATACAAGATCAGTGCTCGACACCAATTACCCCATGTAGGTGGCCAGCTGTGGTCACCAAGTTTTATCCCTCTACTGCGACCCTTTGCCAAAGCAACATTACACTTCCACAAACATCCCGATTCAATTAGTGACCCGTGTGGTTCAATGTTCCATCATTGTATCTGTGCGAGGAAGCGAGACTGAACTAAGAGACTGAGAGAGAACATATGTAGCATATGTTTACAAAGAACTTGATTTTTCTATTTAAATGAATTATTAAACAAATATACTTTCATTCTGTTAATGTCTTTTCATGTGACATGTCACAGTTATGAAAGGTTGTCTGAGATTGTGTTACAATTGCCTAATATGGATTGTTTTTCAGCCACCAAAAACGTACTTGGCCACCAGATTTAGGGGCTTGGAGACCTGTGGGGGCAGTCCTTAAAAATATTAGTATCTATCCCTGAAAATTCTTGAAATTCAAGAATTAAATGAATTTTAATATAACTCGCTTTGGGACTGTGTTATTTTTTCATACCAATATACAAGCCCAACACCGACATTAAGGTAGAGGGGCTCAACAATCTAATAAACATATCTAATAGACATCAACACAGACAAATCATTAAGTAAATGTATGTGAGCTTTCACAGAAGTCTGTGCGTCACCAGTTTTACAGTATACAGCAAAGATGAGAAAAAAAGGTGGTTGTGGTTATATGGTTCACGTCTTAACCAACAATACACAAAACTATCATCAAATTCTAAGAAGATATGAGGTGTGTGACAAGCAACAAATACACCCAGCCGGAATCCCAGTGTGACAAGCAACAAATACACCACCCAGCTGGAACCAAACCAAGGACACTGTGGTTATATGGTCATGTCTTAACCAACAATACACAACACTATCATTAAATTCTAAGATGGTATGCATCTAGAAACTATGCTCAACAGTGGTTCCATGAACATCAGCAGGAAGTCAAAGACTAAGAAGAAGTCAGCTATTCTCAGGCTTAAGGCTATTGACAGAAAGTCAATACCAATATACACACATGCAGAGCAATAGAGAGAACAAAAACAAAAACCCTTTACCTTGTGTGTAGGCATAATCATCAGAGCCTGAGCTTGAACGTCGTGGCATGTGCTGAAACTGACTGGCAACGTTCCCTGGTAGAGCAGAGATGGGCAGGATGGGTGCAGGGGCAGCGTTGTGCTCCCCTTGGTCTACGATGTTGAGAAGAGACTCTGCTTCGGCCACAGGAGGTGAGCTGGGTGGCCTCTGGGCCTGGCCTCCTGGGGACACTTTGATTTTGAAGGTGTAGGCTGACTGGCCTGGTTGAGGAGAGGAGGCAGGCCGAGGCCTTGCAGGGCCCTGATGCTGCAGGTACATCCCAGGGTGGAATGTTCCCGGGCCTGGAGGTCCACTCATAGTGATGCCTCGCGAAGGGGAGCTGGGCGAGGGGCTGGTGGCCATGTAAAGCGATCCTTGGGGGTGGGGGTTGTGCACAGGTGAGTTGCTGCGAGGTCGTGGACCCTCCAGGGTAATCTCTATCTGGTTCTTGAGGGGGCTTTTTGTGTGGTAGGGCCGGTAAACTGCTGGCTGTTGCTGGGGTTGTTGCTGGTGATGGTAAGGCATGCTGGGAGGGGATGGGGAGCTAATAGGGAGGAAGACATATTGCTGGTGCTGGGGTTGAGGCTGGGGCTGTGGTTGTGGTGGCTGGACCTGGTGCTGTGGGGAGCTATACGGTGAGCCATATGTCGGAGTACTGTAGGGGGACTGCTGATGCTGATACACAGGTGCTCCTGAGGAGGACCAGGGCGCCGGCTGTGGGCTCTGGGAGGGTGAGGGTCGAATATACAGGGTGGTGTTAGTGCTGTTAGCATAGTGCCCAGGAGGGATCTGCAGAGCCTGTGGTACATTGGGTATACTTTGCGAAAGTGTCACTGTTATAGGGTTCATACCGTAACGTGGGACAGGGGAGTATGTGGGAGACATGCCCTGCATTGTGGGTGGAGGGGTGGGAGTGCTAGCTGACCGGTTCTGATCGTTCATAAAGAAAGGATTGTAACCCGGTGAGGGGGCCATGGTGGCGGGGGCTGACAGTGGCTCAGGGTAGCTGGGCCGCTGGGGTTCGATGTGACTGTCACTGGTGCTGTGCACTAGGGAGCGCCCTACACCCGCTGCTCCTCCATTTGCCTTGCTCGCCTCCGAGCCTGGGTAACCCAGGCTAATGTGTAGCATGTGGTTTCGGCTCAGTCGGCCCTCCTCTGGACTGTGATGAAACTCTCCATACAGGTATCTATTACTCTCCTGAGCCAGCAGGTGGCAGCAAAGATCCAAGTTATTGTTGTTCTGAGACAGCAACACAAAAGAGTCTCAGTCATGCACTGTGGCTCACTGTTGAGTGTTTAAGTGCTCATCGTGCTGCCTTACTGTCCATTATACAGCATAAAGCAAAGCATACACAGCAAGACATCCTAAAATAAAACAACCTTATACCAAAGTGAATATTACACTGTCACAATTTTCCGACAGTCTCCAGCTTTTCTGAGCATATGCAGGGATAAGTGTGTGTGTGTGTGTGTGCGTGCGTGTGTGTGTGTGTGCGTGTGCGTGTGCGTGTACCTGCAGAAGGTACTGTGACACTACCCCCTCCGGGATCTCTGGGAAACGCTGCTTGAGGTCCTGCAGGATGTGGTAGTCGAGCTGAGAGCCTCCCTGCGCCATCCTCAGCCAACACAAGAGTGTCAACGAGCCCAAAGCGGCAAATGCTCAAATAAACGACCTCGTCTCATCCCCTGGAGATGCAGAGATGACAAGACAAAAACTCAAATGTCATGGGAATGCTCGCAATAATCCTATTAGCATTGATGGCCTGCCAAATGTCTGTCACACACCCAGTGTGTCAGTAGTAGTTAAAGCGAACGTCTTTGCGAGGCATGTCAACCTGAGTTTTCAAAAAGAGTATCCATATGCACCAAGAGGGGTGAAACAGCCAGAATACGACACAAGAGCACAATGAAAACTACCCAGCGTTGATGGTATTCAGTCACATTAGCACACGAGCGCTAGCAAGATGCGCGACAGCCTGTTGTTGTTTGTTTAGCCATACTGTTGCACCAAGCAACGACGACATACCATCGCTAGCTAGCAGGCTACTTATCAGCATCAGTTAGCCTTGGTGCATCACTCAAACCAACAACCACACCGGTGTGCTGTGTGGGTACGACGGGAGACAATATTACCATTCCTGGGAGACTCTCCGGTGTTACCCGTAGCTAAATCAGCAACACAATCCCCTCAACCCGTCACCTGTTCAAATAAGATTAACTCAGTTCCTCAACTGCCTGTCAGCTAACTTTGCTAATGCTAACCGTAGCCTGGTCCTGTTGGCTGGTCAGCTGTCACAAGCTTGGGTGTTGATGGATTAGCTAGCTAACTATGCTAAACTCAGCGAGCGTTAGCCACTAGCGGCTTTATAAAACTTACCACATGTTATGAGTCTCCCTCATGTCTCGGACCATAGCTGAGTCCCGTTGAGGGCGCCGATAGTTCTGAAGTGGTACGCCGAAATTTGTCAATTTATTTGTTTGGGCTAAATAACTTGTAGTTTCGCATTCCAGCGTCAGGCCCCCGCCGCCGAGTTGCATACGAACAGGCTGCTCTATCGCGATAATGTCAGAATTTCCAGGACCAGGAAGTTGTTTAAATCGGCTGGATCGACGCTGTCAACACTGCGCATGTCTGAATTCCGCGCCGCTCTGGTGATCACGTGACAGAACGCAGAACTCCATTCCGTTTTGACTGGAAACGTCTTACAGCTCAGTGCTGTTGTCTGTCTAAATAGGCTGTTGTATGGGAATAGCAGGTTGTTGTGCCACTCCGTGGCTTTCTTCTCTTTTCTTGAAAAGACAATGCAGACATTACGCCCTCGTCGTGAGATGAAAATGAACACTTATCATTTGGTGGGAACTGCCACACAGGGCTATACAGTGTCAGAAGTGCACGTGTTGTATTTGTGCACACAGGCTCATAGACACAGACATCAAGTCATGGCACACTGAATCTCACTGTACGCGGACTGTAAAGTCAAGATTGATATGATTCAGTGCATAAAGAATATACTGTATGTTAAGACATTAATGACAGAGAGTTTTTATCACAGTGGAAAAGGGGGGTGTTTTGGTGGGCAGTAAACTGTAGCGCCTCATCAGCTATGTACATTACTGAATCAGAGATGATTTGTTGACGTTTTGTGCAGTGATTGGTGTATAAAAGTGGAGGGGGAGTCACTGTTCACAGAATAAGCAGGTGGTGGCTTGATATGCATTATGAATTGAATCTGTGTCTGTAGAGGTGTGGACTGTTGGCATTGGTGTGTCCATCCACCAGCCAATAATGCAGTTTTGACCTGCTGAGCCAGTGTACTGGCACTTCAGCAGGGGGTGTGGACTGTACCACAAGAAAAATAATGCATAGGGGTGTCAGGGCTGAGCTGCAGCAGCTGAGGCTAAGGCCCCGTCTGACTCAAGTTAGCTGTCGTTACAGTGTTGATTAGTTTCCACAACTGTGGTGCTATTTAAAGCAGTCCCCTTGTTGTCCCTGATGCCCTGCCGGACTCAGAACAGAGGAGGATGGAGCCAATGTGCCCTGAGAGGTCACAGAACAGACCCCCAACTCAATTTATGTCTTAATCTGAGCAGGAAGTGAATAAATGACAGCGTCACAAGAGCATCTCCAAAATATTGACAAGTCTGTAAGGTGCATATCAGATGTACTCTTTTGTGCAACATAATTTCTTGAAATGTTCAATAGTAACTTTAAAAAGTCTAGATTTATGTTTGCACCCAAATGTGCCACCAATAAAATACAGATCTAGGGCAAACAACATAAAGCGGAAGCTCCACGCTTGAAGTACATTGGCTGGCAGTCTATGTATTATATTACAACCAGTCTTATATTTATTATGTACACATTTTTTTTCCCATTCCCTTCTCTTCCAATGATGCTCCTGCTCTCAGATTTCACTTCTAAGTACAGCATTAGCTGCAGCTTGGCTCCCTTGTTGGGGGTTTCCCAAAGGCTCAACACCTCTAACTGGACACAGTGAATGCTGCAATTTTGTAACATTCCCTGGTTATCCTGACGCAGATGACCTTTAACCTGTAAAGTAGGGGTCTCACATTATCATTTTCAAGTGATTCTTGATACAGTGTGCCTAACAAGGTTTTCAGTATGTTACAAATGATATGATTATTTCGGCAGCACTGACAAATATCTGACAGCAAGATCAGTAAAGGCTTTAGTGTGCCTCTTCTTAAAAATCTTTATTACATTTCTAGAATACCTGAATGGGGACTTTACTTGGTGGGTTTGCTGCCTGAGGCCTGTTTGGTCAGTGAGTCAGCAGCTGTGCTTTTAGCCATTAGGGCAGACAAAATGTGTCTGCTGCAGGGTTTCTATTTACATCCACCCACAGTGAGAGAACCACTTTCTCATCTTAGTTTAAAGGAAGGCTCACCCATCGCGTAGTGCGTCGGAACTCGGCATATACTCGCCATATTGAAAAACGCTTTTCCCGTGATGATACGAGTTCCAACCGTCAGTGCATAGCAGAATGTCAGCAATATCTAGGTTACACGGGAAAAACAAAAGGCAAGCTGTTGTCCCTCTTACCTGACAGGTCGGGAATCCTGGCTGGAACAGGCCAACAAGCAGATAATGTCTGTCTGCATTTAGCTTGTAGGCCTCCCAAACAGACCTGACCAGAACACTGTGCAGTTTCTCTTGTGCCAGACAATTGAGCTAATCTTATCTTGCCATTCCTGCTAAAATTGAAAGTGTTAAAAAAATGCATAATAAAAGCATGGCAGATAGGTGAGGATTCAAATCATGCATTAAGTTTAGGCCTCCTTTAATGTCACTTGTAAATACTGTATGCTGCCCTAAATTAGAGGATACACATCAATTAGTCCTCTAACAACTGAACAATGAACATATCTTATGAATTGCACAGTGATACTGTGTAGAAAGAATAATGGTCACTGTAAACATAATTGATCTGAAACATGATAATTACAGACCCACTGTCAGACTCTGGATTATAGAGACATTAAAGTGATATTACAGAATATAGAAACACCATTCAGGTCATCATAACCTCATTAGTCAATAACCTGAATAAATACAGTGAATGTGATCAATAAATCACTACAAATTAATAATAGTGGTTGAAAAAACAACAATAGTCTGTATGTACGAAATTGTTAAAGAAACAGACGATTATTAACAGTTTTTGTGCAGCTGCGACTGCAAATGATCAGGAAGAGACTGTGCGGGTGCGTGTGCGCGCGCGCACGAGGCAACAGCTGAACCTGCGGCCGGCGCGCGCGGAATGCAGCATCCGTTAGAAAGTAACGGTACTTTTATGGAAAAGGCGACCAGCAGTCAGTCGAGTTGGTTCACCGAGTGGTCGCATATCGGATTGTCCCGGTTGGCCTGCGTTTCCCTTCGTCTGGTTTATATCGGACCCAAAGGATTTTCTTTTTAAAAAAAAAAAAAAAGTCAAAACCAGCAGGACGACAGCACGCTAAAGAGGTAAACTCCCAGTTTACAGATTAGGTAGGAAAAGGACTGTAACACCATAAAATAGTCAGTTCATCATTATGTAGCAAGGTCAAAGCTACGTGTGTTTAATCGGAGGTTCGGTGCAGATCTAAGTGCAGGCAGACATCAGGCAGCCTTGTCGTGACAATTACTATCCACAATATGTGATCAGACAAACAAGAACACAAACACAATATTCTGATAGGCTGTAGTAGCTAGAATAATAAATGAACATGTTAATCTTTTTTTTTTCTGACACACACTGTCATGATGTCTTGTACCAGCTGAGTACATAAATAGGACTTCGACACCCAAACCTAACATTCTTTAGTTCTGTGTTGATTTACCAGATGTGACATTGTCAGAAAGATCATGACCTGATTCAGTCAAACTTTAGATTAGAAGCTTTATGAGAGATTATGTTTATATTTTTATTTGAACAGTTAATAGAAATGTTTGCAACCCTTTCAACATCCACCCAGATAGAAAGTTAATACCCTTCGTGTTACAAAGAATTTATTCTAAAAGAGTATGTAGTTTTAAATTCTGAGTAAGAAAAATTGTGTTTGTCAACGCGCAACAAAGAAACACACGCTGCAGTGGGAAAATGGCAGGTGAGGATCGAAAACAGTTGTCAGTTAGTTCTGTCAACCTCCTGACGTTCACCTCCTGGGATTGAGATCTGGAGATGAGGGGAATCATAATGATCTTAAACAAAATGTAACCTTTTCTAATGAATATTTAGCATCACAACAACAAATATGTAATCAGAATTGTTTTCTATATCAGATATACTGGCCTATAAATGAGCATTTCTATAGTTATTCTGACTCAAAAAGCCCAGTGACATTTGCGAATCCTGTGTACTTGTGTGGCTCGAGACATTAATGCACAAATGGACTCTTTGCAACTTTGTTAAAGTGGAAAATGCAATTGAACAAATTTAACCACAAGTGAAATGTAATTTTTATTTTACATTGTCTTGTAAAGCTGCTAGGTAGAATTTTGAGTCTCAATGGGGTGGACATTTTAAGTTGACCACACCAGTGAAGCATATATGGTCACACTTCAAGCTGGACTGAAATCACTGAGATTTTGGATGATTTCTGGGCAAAATATAAGCTACACAGTGGTACATATATATTCTACTTGTATTCCATTTGACACTGAAATAGTCAAGCTCCTGATTAGCAGCATCATGTCACGGTAAGATCTTCATACCTGAATATTAAAGTTATTTGAGGACACTGATAAACACTAACAGTTTTAGTGTTGGATGGCTAACAGCCCAAACAGCTCTCATTCACCCAGTTGACTAGCTCTCAGTCTGGCCATTTTGTCAAGAGTCTGTGGGGCGACATGTGGCTTCCAACTTGAGCTCTGTCTAACTGCCTATCACTCATCAGAAATAGCCATGATCACATGTCCTGGACCCACAAGTGGGCTATAAATAGAGGTCAGCAAGCTACTACTGTGCTCTTTCTCAACATACTGGAAAGTGGAGCAACTTTCTTTGCTAACTTTGTAGTCAAGAAGTGCCTTTTGCACATGCATAAATCTCTGCACAAAACTAGGAAAAAAAAAATGACAGAATCATAAATTAATGGATCTAGCCATTCAAATTGCTGTAAACTGGCAGCTTGATATTCAACCATTAACATGAAAAAAATATATAGCAAATTATGGAGTATAAATTAACTGAACAATATAAACATGGATCACTGAAAGACTTTGAAAATGATGAAATTAATCAGTAAATTGGTGTAAATCTTGATTGTTTAACGGGTGCACAAATGCAGGCACTGACCACTAACAAATTCTGGTGACAGCCAATGACTGATCCTGTTACGTGAAATAAGAAACACATCGGGCCAATGTATTTTCCTTTTTCCTTTTTTGCAGTGCTGATCAATGAAATGCTTCATAACATCTTGAAAGGAACATAGATACTGTATTTAAAAAGAAATCCACCTGATAATTTAATGTAAATGTGATTGTTTATGACATTCTGTGGCATACTTAACTTTAATGATGTGTAAAGCCGATTGGCAATCAGTCCACTTATGGATAATGCAACAAGACAGTTAACATTTGAACCATTCCTCCTTTGCTTTGCAGGTAACATTCTAACAGTGCCTGTTTGTCAACTTGTCATTGTGGTACAAACATGACTGAGGTGGCGCAGGTTGCGGCTGTAGTCGCCCGCGACATGGATGATGAGGACGAACACAACATGAGCGATGCAGAAAACAAGGAAGATGATATGACGCACGAGGAAGACGATGTGGTCGTTAGTGAAGACGACGGGGACGAGGGGAAAACTGAGAAGATGTCACACATGGAAGACAAGATGCCTTGTGAAGCGAGTAGTGAGACTGACAAGACACACATGAACGGGGTGCAACACAAAGACAACGATGATGAGAAAAATGAAAGATCGGAAGCTGTTAATGGTGTAGCACAGGACACAGAGAAGAAGGTGGATGACCAACATATTTCTGATGTGACACTTAAGAGAGAGGTGAGTGATAAGTGATGTTTGTAGATGATGTGATTGTTGTCCATATGCATATTAGCCTTCACAGAACACTTCTACTCCCGCTGCACAAACCATTGTATCTTATCATCCCTCCCACTGTTAAACCACAGAAACTCCTCCGATCAAGAAAGCTGGTGGCCAGAAGCTACGTGCCAAAGATGAACAAAGAGAAGGGGGATGTGACGAGCAAGTTTGAGGCCATGCAGAAGGCCAGGGAGGAGCGCAGCAGGCAGAGGAACAACGCGGAGCAGAAGAAGAGGAAGGAGCAATACGTCAAGGAGAGAGAGTGGAATCGCAGGAAGCAGCAGGTCAAAGACAGATAACCGCACTAACCTACGACCGTGACCTGCATGGCATGGCGAGGCATGACGGTGTGACAAGGCTGCCAGTTTGAGTGAGAATTCACTGTCTTCTATACACCACACAGTGTTTTATAAAATTAACCAATTAATAATGATCAGTCCATTCAATATTGAACTTTGGTTTATGCTTGACTTCAAAAGATGGTCATTTAAAAAAAAATTAAAAGATTGAAATTTTAACCCTGTTAATGTGCACACTAAAGGACCCCACTGTCTTCCAATGGATCTGAATTCTGAATGCATGTTGTGCAGCCGAGCATTGTTCAACTCAGTGAACTTTATTTTAAACTGTAATCTAGATCCCAAATGTTACACATAACAATTTAGCAGGCAGAATTACAGGGAGAGGTATGTAAATTAATGCTGAAACAACTCCACCGATTTTACACTTCAAAGTCTGTTTACAGCCTTTTGTGGCTCCAGGGGCAGCTGCATGGAATCTGATAAATTGCCAAGTGAGTGATGTCACCTGAGTCATTGTGGGTTGGTGCTGAAGACTACAAGTTTTAAAAATGAAGACATTAGAAGCTGTCACTTTGGGCTCTCAATTAATCAACTAATAGTTATAACAATAAACAAATTAATCAATAATGAAAATAACCATTAGTTGCAGGTCTAGTATAAAATGATGCAAAAGGCATCAACATTTTAAAATTTTTTGTAATGGTCAGCAATTAAGGGTGTCTTGTATTTTAATATTTATTCAGAAGAAACAGATGTGTATGATATTGACATGCAGTGTGTTGGAAATATTTTAGTGACTGAGAAGCTACACAATTTAAAGGCGATGGAGAGAGATCAAGAATCTAAGCTTAAGGCAGCTTTTCTCTTTGAGCTCGACTGTGCTGAAATAAATGCAGTGATATGGTATTATGTGAGTGGATTATCAGTGATGCTCAGTGAGACAGGACAGCCTCCCTGTGTACAGCCGTGCCATAGCTGGCCAGGCTCGGACACCTACGCTCATCTCCAGTTTGTGCAACAACACCCCGGTCCAATCACAGGTCCACCTGCAGGTCACATGACCCAGCTATTAGCAGGGATTAGGCCCTTGTACTTGCTGGGACCAGCATGGTTCCTCAGTGGCAAATGAGATGATCCCAGCTAAACCGTAACCTCACCACCACTCTCCATCTGATCCACAACAGATAAAAGAACTACTCGCTTCCAGTGATGAGGAAGAAGAGGTGAAGCCAGCAAAGGTAGAAAAATCCTACGTCCCCAAAATAACAGGTAAGACACACAAAGGGATGCAAAGGGAAGGAAAGATGGGCATTCAGTGAGGGATCGGGGAGGAAGAGGAGGCTTAAGGCTTGTGTTGTGCTCTGTGAAATCCTCAGGTAGTGTGAAGGGGAAGTTTGCAGAAATGGAAAAACAAAGACAAGAGGAAGAAAGAAAGAGGATGGAAGGAGAGAGGAAGAAGAGGGAAGCACAGGACAACATGGAAAAAGCAAAAATAAAGAAAGAACTGGCTCAGAAGGCAGCTGAGGTAAGTAAACCTGTGGTGAATTCCATGTACAGCGTCTCACCGCTCACTGGGAAGTGGGACAGCATGTCTAGATGGCTCAGCACTGCCTTTCTGATGAGAATGTGTCTGTAATGATTCAGGTAATCCTCAGCTGCCACTCGGATGAGTTATTTTAAGTGGCACTTGAGATCCAAACAGTTGGCAGAGGCTGGATATAGGCCTGAAACCAGCAGTAGCATTGTTGACAGGACCAGCGTGTGAACTCATGGTAAATGAGTCGCCTCCATTTCATCTTACTGTGTAAGACTTGTGGTAGATTGGAAAATTATGTTATGTAAATCAAATGAATATTTCCAATCAGTACAGTACAGATAGAACGACTTGAATGGAGTTTTGAGGCCTATTATACCTTCAGACTGTGTAGTTCTTGGAAAAGGTTACGTAAGTATTCTTGTGCCAGATTACACCAATTGTAGGCAATTACCTGCTACTTTTTTACCCTAATTCAGTTCTAACACAGTGAGAACAGTTAGACTTAATAATGACGTTAACAATGCTGTATATGTTCAACAGCTAGACAACCATCTTTAACACTACACTATTGTAATATTAGTGATTTTTTCCAGCTTTTTGTTTTGAATATGACTTTACAGCTCTGCCTTTATCATCATCAGTGATGATCAGGACCGTAGCTACAGCTGAGGACACTGAGGTCATGTCCTATGTATTTTTTGGGGAGGATTTTGGGGAGTTTTAGAAACTTTGTGGGAAACATTCTACTATTAAAAACCTAGACATTATTTAGACAGATTTAATTGTTTTTTGACCCAGTATTGTCCACCAGGAGTTAGTATTTCTCCAGCAGAATTGTATCCGTTGTAGGTTGGAGAGGGCTTTGAAACATGAATTTTAACCATTATGTTGTGAAATTGTTGCACGTGCCTTAGATCTTTTATCAGAAATGGAGTAATGTGTCACGATTAAAATGATCCTGTTTAACTATGAGAAATGCACTGACTCGATGATCTAGAAACAACTGGAACTGCACACTTACAGCGCTGCCAGCTGTAGACAGCATATGACTGGCAACTGTTTCACGCACCTTCCAGTGACTGAATTAGCTCTCAACCTCACTGTGACTGAATTAGACTCTGCTATCTTAGACTGACACCCATACTCTGACCTACTGCAAATGGTGATATTAGGCCAATACAGAGAAGGGAAATCACTCTTTGGTGTAACTGGTAACAACTGGTGGTGACAAAGGCCCGTCCCAATCAGACACTGCTTTTTTTTTTTTGTACGGGGTCTCTAGCCTACAAAACTGGGAGCCACTGGTTTAATATTAAACAATACATTGTATTTTATAAGCATTGTGTAAAATTCTAATCAAATTAACTGTAACAGATAAATGTAGTGGAGTAAGAATTTCAATATTTCCATCTATAATGAAGCATATAGTACAGTAAAATGGACATACTCAAGGAAAGTACAAGAACCTCAAAATTGTACTTAAGTTACTTTCCACTACTCTCAACCTCTTGCACATGACCTGTTTTTCATCATACATTTAAATGAATTAATTCCTTACTCCGTGCCTTTGTAACACCTTGGATATTCTTACATTATCAAACACTGTTTAGGAAGGAGATGACACAATCCTGGTGCGGGTGGTTCCAGCGAAGTCATCACGACCTCCAGGCAGAATTAAGGTTAACTTTGAAGACATGGAGAAGAATCGAGAGGAGGAACTGCAGAAGAAGGCAGAGGAAGAGAAGAACAGACGATACGATGAAAACAGACGCTCCTTCAGGGATGCCAAGCGACGCTCGGTTGTTGAACAGGTATGCATTTGAAGAAATAACCATTTTCGTTAACATTCAATGTGTAAATAAGATCTTATTTTGGCCTTTTTGCAACCACCATAATGATTGGGACTCACAAACTTTAAATAAAAGCCCACTGCATTCTCACACTCATTTGGATGTAGGATGAAGAAGAGAAGCCTTCAGAGAAGGCGCAGGTGACTCCTGGAAAGCTGAAGTTGACATTTGAGGAGCTGGAGAAGGAAAGGCAGGAGCAGAGAAAGAAGCATGCGGAGGAGGAAGCCAAACGTCGCCTGATAGAGGAGAAGAAAGCTTTTGAGGAGGCCAGGCTGGGAATGGTAAACAAAACTTCAGAACATTACATTATTTTCAATGGATTCTTGCAAATTTATAATACTGTATATAAGCTATTTTACAATGCCCCTTTTCCTTGTTTCTGATTCTGACAGCAACATATAATGTCTTTTCTGATTGCCTTAGACGTTAGACTAGATGGATTATTTTCCGAGAAGTACTGGGTAGCAATAAGAGATTCCTTTGACACTATACATTTGTTGTATAGTGAATTTTGATGTTTGAATTGTTGTTCAGCTGTCTTAATCACTGTTATAATCCTTTTGCACGTTATCAGGGAGAAGACGAGGAGGACACTGAGGCAGCTCAGGAAGACAAGGAGGATTTCCGACCTGGAAAACTGAGGTTGAGCTTTGAAGAGGTGGAAAAGCAAAGGGTAGAAGAAGAGCGCAAGAAAGCAGAGGAGGAGGCCAAGAGACGAATGATGGAGGAGAGAAGAGCTTTTGCTGAAGCCAGGAAGAGCATGGTCAATATGATCCCCATGAATAAATACAAAATTCAGTTCAAAAAATGAAGTGAACTCAGGAAGATTTCTTAGATTATGAAAGTTCACTTGCAATGTAAACATCTAAGTTTGCAAACAAATCTGGTGGTAATATCATTATAATTGATATATCTCCTTATCTTCTTATCTGATATGTCCTTAAAAGAACAGTTACACATTTAGGCAAACATGGTTATTCGCTTTCTGGTGGAGAGTTAGATGAGAAGCTTGATGTTACTCAAGTGGAATCAATCTCCTCATCCAACTCTCCGCCAGAAAGCGAATAAGCAACTTTCTCAAATTGTCTAACTGTTCCTTTAAGGTAGTTTTTCACCTGAACTAGCAGTCCTTAGAACAAACATTGTCCCACAAATAGAAGGAGCCTTATACCCTAGCCAGTACTGTAAGCTTACCTTGCTGTGTTCTTACTCAGCTTGTAGATGAGGATGATGAGGTGCTGATGGCCTTGCTGAACCTGGAGGGCAGTAAGCCCGGGAAGATATGTGCCAGTTTTGAGGAGTTGGAACGCCAGAGAAGAGAGGAGGAGCAGAAGAAGGCAGAGGAGGAGGCCAAGAAGAGACTGGAAGATGAGAAGAGGCTCTTTGCTGAGGCCCGTAAGAGTATGGTAAGTCTTCATGACTCAGTGACCAAAAATTATACTCGTGCATGTATTTTTCTGATCATTAACATGACAGGTTGTTATTGTTGCTCAGGCTTTGACTTAATCTGCTGCTGCTGCTGAGCTGCTGAGCTTTCCCTTTTAAAAGAACAGGGAAAGCAGCGTTATAACAAAACGTTAAATTGCCCAAACACATATAGACACACGGAAAAACAGCACATATATACACTTTATTTATATTTTCTCATTATGTAAATATCCCTTATGACCAAAGCCATTTTGGTCAACACCTCTTTTAACTTTTCACTCTGAATCTGTCTAAATGATGAATGAAAAATCGATAATTGGATTGCAATTGGATGAGGAAACATCATTTACGTTCATGCATTGTATATCATTCTGATGGGCTCAAATGGTACACCTGTATTGCTGTGCCCTTGTCCAACTTATTTCTTTAAGAGCCCTGGCCTGGATCAGGAAAGCTCTACATATGGAGATAAAACAGTAAGATACTTTCAATTTGTATATTGTTCACAGAAAAGTAAGAGGAAACAACAGTTGTTCATACAGCATGCTATTATGAATATACAGTATTCCCTGCAAGCACAAGGGGACAAAGGTTTACATTCATTCATTCATTCATTCATTATCCATACTGCTTATCCCGAAATAGGTTTACAGATGATTTTTTAATGCATGCAATGTGCAACAATAAGAATGGCTCCTGCTTAGTTTTTGCTGGTTTTATGACATTATTTAATTTTGGCTAAGTAGTTGGACTAATTGTTTTGCTCTATTATAATGAGCCAATACTGACTATAATACAACATGGACATAATAGTTGATACAGTCAGTTAGTCCGTTACTCTGTGTGTATAGGTGCTAGACGAGGAAGAAGGGATGGTGAAGAGTGAATCTCAGGAAGCGCTGCACCCTAGAAAACTGGAGATCAACTTTGAGGAGCTACTGAAAGAGAAGGAGCAGGCCGAGAGGAGACGCAAGGCAGAGGAGCGCAAAAAGAAAATGGAGCAGGAGAAGCAGGAGTATGAACAACTCAGACAAGAGATGGGCGAGGTCAGTCTGGATAGATGGAAATGTATCTAGACTATGTCCGTCACATACTATATAACGTTCTCAGCCTATCATGCCTGCGAATGCGACACCTTTTGCTTGAGTGTTTCCAAACACATCTTACATGACATATCTTCTGACAAATTTAACCCCACAATCTCAAACCTATGCTGAATACATTGGCTTCTATCTCACAGGATGAAGTTAACGAAAGCTCAGAAATTGTAAGCAATGAGTATGAAGAACTGACCAAGCTCAAGAGGACCGGCACCATCCAGGCCAAGAACCTCAAGTCTAAATTTGAGAAGATCAAGCAGCTGACTGAAGACGAAATTCAGAAAAAGATTGAGATGGAGAGAGCGCGGAGGAAGGCCATTGATGATGAAATTAAAGAGAGAGAAGCTGAGAGGTTCCTGGAGGTAAGATGCATACAGGGTGCACGGTAGACAGGGATGTGAATTTTCCAACAAGACAATAAATCAAGATGCAACAAACTAAATCTTTAAGTTTGATTGACAAAACATTTTGCCCCTCCATCAATTTTTTTTATATCAATGGAGGATTATTTCAGTGTCACATATTATAATTGCTGTGGTTTTCAGGAGGATGACGAGGAAAGAGAAATGACTCCAGTGAGGCCCGAGGAGTCACCATTCAAACAGAAGGTGGACATGCGAGCCCGATATCAACAAATGGCCAAAGCCAGAGAGGAGGAGGAGCAGAGGAGGATAGAGGAGCAGAAGTTGCAGAGGATGCAGTTTGAGCAGCAAGAGATTGATGCTGCCCTCCAAAAAGTAAATATCCCATGTTCATGACCATATATGCAGATTATTTATGCACGAGACCAGAGCAAGAGTTTGGATTAGGTTGCCTTGACCCTGGCAATGGTTTGGGATTTTTTCTGTCATCTGTTTGCAGAAGAAGGAGGATGATGTGGAGGACGAGGGTAGCATCATCAACGGCTCCGCAGCCTATGAAGACGAGGAGGATCATGCCAGGTCAGGGGCTCCGTGGTTTAAAAAGCCCCTTAAAAATCAATCAGTGGTGGACTCTGAGCCAGTTCGGTTCACCGTTAAGATCACCGGGGAGCCCAAGCCGGAGGTGACCTGGTGGTTTGAGGGAGAGATGCTCCAAGACTGTGAGGACTATCAGTATATAGAGAGAGGAGAGACGTACTGCCTCTACCTGCCAGAGACCTTCCCAGAGGATGAGGGAGAGTACATGTGCAAGGCTGTGAATAGCAGAGGCACAGCAGCAAGTACCTGCATCCTCACAATAGAAAGTAAGACCACCTTGGTGTGACTGCATGCCTATGAAGTGGATTGCATGCTCCTCTTCCTTCGTGAACTCAGGCTGAGTGGACAGATGTGGATAACCGCTGTTCTGTTTCTTTCTTGCAGCTTATGACTACTGATGCCCTTCCATGTTCTGGAAACTTTCCCTGTTGTCTCTCACTCCTTTTGTAAAACTTCGTCCCTCATGGTATGGTCAAACAGCAGAGGGAAGAAAATAGCAGTATGCTTGGCATTCCTAAGGGAGGGATACACAACACAAAAAATTGCAACATGTTGTTTATGTACTGCTCAACTGTAAAGCTGCACTCCCTGTCAGAGTAGGATGATACCTGTGCCAAAAACAGACACGATTCCTGTTCGTTCTTGTTCAGAGCTCTTCACTGTGAGGCTCTTACGATATTTGTGATACCAGCCATTTCAAGTATCATAGCACTGTATTGTAAATATCACGCGTTATGGTCCATACATGGCAAACATTATGCTTGAGGCATTGAAATGTTAAAGGTAAGATGTCCTTGTGTGCTAATTTTGAAGAACAAGATATAGGAATATCAGTAAAACATCTTACATGCTTGCTTGGGTATTCTACTACTGCTCAACAACTTCATCAGTATTAATCAGCATGTAGTTTTCTGTACTCTTTGCTACATAGGTAAATGGTATTATATCGAGGGGTAACATCTCAGTCAACACTTAATTGGAAATCCACAGTGACGGTAGGGTCTGTTGACAATATGACATTGTAATGACTGTTTCATATTGCAGGGACAAAACAATTTGAACTCACGCGTACATCCTGATATTCAATGAAAGTCTTTAGGTCCAGATTAAGTGTTTTTAAACTGCAGCATCTAAAAAAGATGAATATGTTGATTATTCATGTACAAACCCCCCTATTTCTTTTTGAGTTAAATGTAATACTCTTGATACAGTTGTGCTGGACAGTAGGTAACCGTTTCATGGTAGGATAATGAAAAACAAACATAGGTTAGCGTGAATATTTGTCATATATTATAAATGAAAATGTTTTAATAAAATGAACAAAAATATCAGAATGTTTGTGGTGTTTTTCATTGCATGGGGAAGTCTTGAACAACTGCTACACACTACCTGAGCTGTTGTACATTTTACCTGCTCTGCATTTGGGTAAACTGTCCCTTAAAGGTTTAAAGTGAGTATAACCAATGGATCCATCATCATTACATGGGTCAGGATCAGTAGGGGCCCAACAGAAAATTCTCTCCCCAGACCCCCTAAGAGATTATGCCGCCCCTTACTCCTCTTAGGTCGTGTACCAGTCGTGACTGGTTTAATTAAAGAGATCCTTTAATTAAGATCCTTCAAATTAAACACAAATAATAGCCACAATTCATAAGTAAAAAGCAAAGATTACAACATATTCTGAAAAAAATGAAGATGATTTTTTGTTTCAGAAATAGGTTTTCATATAAATACATTTTCTAGTTTTCTATCCTGTGAATCATCCAGAGAATCACCCCTTAGATTTATGTTGTGACCAGCCCTGTCAACCCTCCCTCAGTCTATGGTTGTGAGTGACCCTCTGTAAATTAAGCACTACTGCGCATGCGCTGACAGGCAGGCAGCGACATAAACATGCGCCGGAGCGTCGCGTTAAAAACAAGCGGCCGCCATATTTGTGCGACTAATTCACTTACTATACAGAGCTAGTGGGAAAGCAGATCAACTAGCATCGCCATGGAAACGCACATTACTGAACAACAAATCTCAAAGTCGCGCAGCTTCACCAATGTCTAGCACAGACGGCTGCATTAGCTAAAGTCTATCGCCAGAACCGCTTCTTCTTCTTGATTACCTTTGTAAGAAGAAGGCCGCGACCATGGCCGTTTCGGTTGAAGAGGTTTCTTCGTCCCTTGTACGGGAATATCTGAGTCGAAAGGTAAGTTAGCTAACGCTAGGTGGTGAACGGCGTCACTGCTGGACTCCTCTTGACTACAAAACAGAGCTAGCTAGCTAGCTAGCATTAGCCCCTGTCCGGCAATGGTAAAGGGTTCAGTTTATTCACCATCAACAGCCACTTTAAAAACGAAACCACGTTAAACACCTTAGCAGTGTCAGTATCGCTACAATTCCTATTCACAGGCTCTGACAGCCCACAGAATGCAGTGTAGAATACAGTGTAAAACACTGTGTTGATGCGCAGGGACTCAAGAGGACGATTGCCTGTATGGATGAGGAGCATCCGCGCACGGAGGCCAGCATCAACAACAGATCACACCTGAGGCAGGTTCTCAACATGGAAGGTCTCTATAGGAAGAATAAGGTACGTCTTGCAGCTGGATGTTGGCTGCTGTGCACGTAGACAAAGCTCTGTAGCTTATTTCTCTTTCATTCCAGGTTCAGAACTCCCCCCTGGAAACATTGTTGGAGGTTATTGTAAAGCATCACATCATGGGCCTTGAGACTGACAAGACCACCGATAATGACAGGGATTTCCTGCAGTCTGGTGGAACTGCATTGGACTCCAGTGCTAATTCTCCTGCAGCAACGCCAACAGTGACAGCTTTTGATGTTAGCAAACACAGAAAATCAAGGTATTTCACAAGTGACCTTTTTGATACATTATTTTGTGATGTTTTGAGTTTTTTTTTTAATTGGATTTAACTTATATGGGATGCATCTCTCTCCTAGGTCTGATATAGAAGAAATCTCCCCTTCTCAGCCTATATATACACCATTATGGCCTGAGGCAGACAGACTGTCCAGTCGTAATCAAACTGGTTTCTGGGCTTATGACTCAGAAGACCAAAAAGGCCAGCTACTGGGGGCCTCTGTCCAGGACAATGAGAATTTCATCAGAAGAGAACCAGCAAAAAAGACCAACATCACTGAGAGCACCCAAAGGAGCAGAACCAATCGAATTAGACGTGGCATGATGGCTGGACCAATAGCTAGCACACCTCAGGTACTGAACTTCTGATGCACCTCCTAAAACGTGTTGATCCTATATTCATCATATTACTCATATTCATGACATACTCTGTTCCAGTACTGATGTTTGTCCTTTTAGGAATCAAACAAGAAAAGGCAAAATCGAAGGCACGAAGTGCTTCAGCCGCTGCTCAGAAAAGAAGAAGAAAACAGACAGTCTGTAACTGGCTTACATCAAAAACGTGTAGAAAGCAGCCTGACTGAAATCAGCTCAGCTGACTGCGTAGGAGGGCAACGGGAGTTGCGGAGTGCATCAGAGAGATTGCAGAGGGAGAACAGCTTTGAAAAAGTGGGATGCGACCCACTGAAGACTAAAAAGTAAATAACTATAAGCTGCTAATAATAGTGTCTGTGGCAACAGTTTTATACTATTGAATTTAATTCCCTACCAAGTTTTTTTCAAAACTCTATGTACATTGTGTCTCTTTCATAGAGTAAAGTCTTTTACCAGGCCAAATATGGCTGATTTGGAAGTGTCTGAGATGGTTTTAGGTGAGTATTGTGTATACAGAAAAAGAGGTTGCATCCATTTTCCTTTTTTGATTGGTTGCCTTGTATTTGTCAAAGCTGTTGGTGTGTTAATCAAATTCCAGATGACATTGATGATGATGACGATCTGCGAGAACTCTCCAAAGTGTCCTTTCAGAGAACCATCGCAGAGTACAGCTATGCTGGCCGCCCGATGGATCAACACACTGCCATGGTTGGTGATTTATGCCAGTGTTTCTTTAGAAAGTCTGCAGATAGTTTCTGAGGGTGGCTTTGATTTTCTGTTTGTTTTCTGTTTTTCTCCAGGAATTGAAAGCGGTTCTTCTTGGTTCTAGCCTAAATTGTTTCAGTGTTGAGTGGAGGAATCAGGGTTTCACATTCTCAGAAACGCATGACCTGAGATACGGAATTGTGCAGAAAAAGGTTGTCTTAACTGTGCCATCCTTCTACTGTTCATTAACGCAGTAAACTGATGTTCATATGACTTATTCATTTATGTATTTATTTTCTAGGGTGGTCCTTGTGGCGTTCTGGCATCCATCCAAGCCTTTGTTCTAAAGAAACTACTGTTTGAAAACATCAAAAGCAGTGATACGGGCCTTCAGTACGTTCCCTTCAATTCAGAGCTTTGGCCCATAATATGAACCTCTGTGTGCCCTATTGTAATCCCTTGGATGCCTTTTACAGCCATTAATACACATCAAGGCAAGCTTTGTAGCCACTGTTAAATATTGACCTCTGCATTGTGGTATTAACTGTTTTTTTTTTAACCTACTTTTCACTCAAATGCCACTTTGTTCTCAGGATGTTAAGACCTTCCAACACTACCAGAAGAAAGTGTCTTGTTTTAGCTGCATCTGAAATCTTGTGGAGGGCTGGTGAGGAAAAACAAGCCACAATTGCAATGTAAGAGCCACTTACTCCTCTACATCCAGATGTTTACCATCACGTAGAACCTCATTGGTATTTAACTAGGTGGAATGCATGTGAACACCGTTGGGGTCATTCACTATGTCAATGTCATATGAGCAACATAGACTACATATGCTTTGTTAATATCTGCTCTCAGCACCCGTCAGACCCATTGATCTCAGATTTGCTTGATAAATCTGTTGTTTCAGGTGCAGCACAGATTTGAACAGTTTGTGCCCTTTTTTTTTTTTTACCTCCTATTTTTTAAAACAGAAATTCAGGGAGAACTCATTTCACCCCAACTGGACACTACAAATCTGAAGGAGTGCTTGAAAAGGTATAGAGATGTCACTGCATACACATCTGCTGAAATGTGGTTAGTAAAGTTACAGTCAAGTCGAACAAATGCAATTAAGATTCATTTTGGAATTAGTTGACTAATATTGTAATAAACACAGTGTGGCCGTGTCACTGCTATCAATTAGCCAAATGTACTTTTTACTTTAAATCTTAAACGTATCAGTCTTGCTACTGTGTGTACTGTTGGCACCTAATTTATAAGAAGACTGATTTGCACTGCTGTGGACATTTTTATAGCCACCTTCTGTTTTAGATAACATGTTTCACTGTGGATAACATCAAAGACCTGCAGTTGCTTCTGGAGCAGCACATTGAGCAGGTGAGAGACTCAGTGTCTACTTACTCAGTTTTATTTTGCCTGTCAAATGTACAAAGGATTACCAAACCTTTTGCTCCAATCTGTCCCCCCCCCCACAGTTTGAGACTGGGGTGTTAGGATGCCTGCTGCTGACCATATCTGCTGTTCTCTCTCGATCCATTGACAAGTATGTTATGTCTTTTCTAGCTAACAAGATGTGCAGCGTAAAAATCAACTGTCATCTAAATGATGAAACGTCATCCTTATTGTGCTTTCATTTTATTCTTTTGTTAGAGTAAGAGAGGATATGGACGTGCCCACCACCACGCTCATCGGAGCCCATGGCTACTGCACTCAGGTTTGACATAAAAAGGAGTTGGTCTTGATCACATTGCTTTAGTGACATTTCTATCGTGACCACTGCTTACAAAGTTAACGTTTAAGCAAGTATTGAAAAGCTGCCTCAAAGCTGTCAAAGTCAGCTCTAGGAGTGAACAAGCAACTGAAAAGTCTTGTCAGGAAAAAATCAAACCAGACACCACGCTGTGAACAAGTAACACATGTGCATGCGGGACTGCAGTGTAACACAGACGGTAAAATGTATTTTGCTTACTAAGATTGCTTCTTTATGTTTGTGTTCACCAGGAGCTGGTCAACCTGTTGCTCTGCGGCAGAGCCATTTCTAATGTCTTTGACAATGACATGCAGTTGGACTCGGGCAACGGCAACATGACTCTACTCAAGGGAGTCAAAGGCCACTGTGACATTGGCCTTCTGTCCTTGTTCGAACATTATAACATCTGCAAGGTGAGGGACATTGCGGGCTGACTCCGGTCACCTCGCCACTGACAGCCAAGATACTAATCAGATTCAAGAGAACACACAAGTGTAATTACACTAAAGAATGCTCTTAAAATGATGGGATTTATATGATAGTTAACACATACGCTGCTTGAAAATGTTTACTTCAAAGTTGTTTGTTAATACATGAGAAAAGGATAACTGAAGAACATGTGAAGCAGCAGGCTGCGGCTATATTAAGCAGTAGCATAAAAAATTAAATGGATCAGGTGAGTGCTATGAACCTTTTCAGCAAAGACCTTGCAGAAAAGAAATACAAAAAATACCAATAAATCCACAAAATATATTATTCCAATTAAAATCCTTTAACTTTTACACCCTGGAAAACTGTCTACTTCTAAGTATCCAGGAGGCATGCATTAACAAATACCATGACAGATTTTTGACTTTACTCCTCTGCCACACTGAAGTGTGTGTGTGTGATGGCCTAATGTTAACAATAATAAAATTGATGCAGGCTGAATTCCATTTAGCTGCTTTGATTTCAAGGTCCTTGTGTGTAACAGACTACTTAGCTCCGTTGTGTTCAACATTCTAAGGTAGGAGCATTCCTGAAGACTCCCCATTACCCCATCTGGGTGGTGTGCAGTGAAAGCCACTTCAGCGTGCTTTTTGGCCTGCAGAGGGAGCTGTTGACCAGTCAGGACAAAGGTCTGGAGTTTGACCTCTACTATTATGACGGACTGGCCAATCAACAGGAGGAGATCCGTCTCACTGTCTGTATGTAGCATCACCTATCATTATTATTATTATTATTATTATGTTGTTGCACTAATTGTAAGCATGCCTAAAGTGAAAATGTTAATTGTTTGTATTTTTAGCTCTTGGCAAATCGGCCCTGAGCTATCAAGGTATCGACACTGATCTCATTCCTCCACTGGAGCACTGTATTCAAACAAGGTAAGTGCATACACCCACATCCACATTAATGTCTGCAGATCCTGAAAACAACCATAAAACATGTTGATGTTTATTGCTGTTAATCCAGGGGTGTTTAATAAAGACAGCTATTGCATGCATAGGATATATTGTGTGTGTTAATGTTCATTTTACTGTTAGTGTACTGTACATATATTTGGACAAATTGTATTTTGATGCTTTGGCAACATTGTTTTTGGAACTTTCATGCCAATAAAACCTTTTTGAGTTGAATTAAAATGTTTTATTTTGAAAGAATCGGGTGGTATATACCTGCACCGGGTCTAAATGCCTTTGTCTTGTTTTTCAGGTGGAAAGATGCATTTGTCAGTTGGAATGACAAAGAGCCTATTCTCTAACTGATCACATGGTTTGATGATATTTTAATTATGGCAAGAACCATTTTAACCAACAATAAACATTTTGCATCATCCAATACAGATCTCTTTACACAGGTATTCTTCATATTATACTGAGTTTTCTGCACATGTATCCATATATTTTAGCATTACCCTTGTTTTCTCTTCATAGTGAGACGCAGTGTTGTTCTGCCATTTGTTTACATGACATGATGGCCTGGATGTTATGTATCTTTTACCCTTTTACTCTTTGAATATACTTTTAACATACAGCTATAACAGATTGTTATCCATGTTGCACACTAAATTATCATGATTTCCCTGATTATTAGAAATGGAATGAATGTGATATTTGAATCATGGAAATGGTTGAAAAATGGCAAAAAATGTAACATAAGTGTCAATTTCACATCATGTTTTAACAGATTTTTGTATGTTACTGTATAATCTAGTATTAGTTTGTTTTTAGGTTCTTAGCCATATAAAGAGATTTAATAAATACAGATGTATGTGCGTGTGTGTGTGTGTGTGTGTGTGTGTCACAGAGAGTCAGTATTATACTAAATTGCTTGTAATTGCCTTGGTGAATTTTCACTTGTGATAGAGCTCACCTGGAACAGAAAATAAAATCATTCAAAACTTTTCCCCACACAGTGATGATTGTTTTGTGTCACTCTGTTGTGTGCGCCATAAACACCACTTTTGTCACTAAGCAGTTGCATTTTTGTGTACTTTTTTTTCCATGAAGCTGCTATTAACTGCCATCCTAATAGAATAAATACTGCAAAACTCCTGTGGTGTAACTTAAATATAGTTACACTGTATATTATTGAGCAAATATGCAGTCTTTTACAATAACATACAAGGATGTTGAAATGTAAGCGCTTCTGCAAACATGTTTTTAATTTGCGCAAACTATTCAAAAGTTAAAATAAATCCTAAAAACAATGCAACTTGTAGAAAATGTATGTATCTATACTGACATTACTTGATGCATGATGATAACATTGCAGTTATGAAGATCACTGTGTCTTTAGCAAATCTGTTTTTAAAAGGTGCCAAACTGCCTGTCAAATGTAAAGGAGACCCCAGTTATCAGTAGCTGTCTGTTAATAGTAATTTAGTGTGAATAATTGAATGATGAATACAATATTGTATAAATGACTAGAAACATCACTGTGGTTGGTGCAATTCACGTCCATAAAAAAAACAAAAAACATTATTTGCCGTGCTGTGATTTGAGGCATTTATTTTTAATTCGTTTGGTAAATGAACATTTTTGTAATTACGCATTTTTCTAAATAAAGAAAACAAACTCGAAGCTAATTGTGAATTAACTCTTAACTATGTCACATGTCAGGGTGAAAAAACAGATTCAGCTGAAAGATGCCCTGCAGTTTAGTATTAGCCATGGCAGGCGTCAGAGCACACAGTGTGGGGCATGCAGAGGGGGTGGCAGGGAAACCTGTGCCAACACCTCCAGCACACGGGATCAAAGGCACTGCAGCTGGCACACAGAGCTGCAGCAACTCACTTTCCATCAAACTGTCTTGTGCAACGTGGACCAGAGTCCATTTAATATGCTGGTAAAGCAATGCGGGGGTCAACACATGTCCAAACTGTCGCTGAAACAACACACAATGGAACAATACAAGTTGCTTTCTTTATTGAATCTGTCAAAGTCACTCATGTCCATGACCATGACATTTCCATTCTGGTGCAATGGAAATGCTGGAGAGGAGCTCACTGTGATGATGACAGTTCATCTTTGTCAAATTCCTAATGGAGAATGCATTATCTGAATGTATATTATTGACTCATGTAGGTATTTATGCATTCTACAAAAGAAATAGGGAGACCCATGAATTAATCATGAGACATGGAGTGAGCCCTGTACATCAATTTTACAGCCATCAAGGCTCCTGCAGTCACTATAAATAAGGTGGTTTGCTTGAATGAGGCCTTTGGGTCTTAGAAATTGGATTAAAGTGTTTACTTTGCCACAAAATGTGTCTGTGGATTGGGGGGTTGTTGGTATACGTCATAAGGAGCCATGTTTTAGTTTATGATGTGCTAGTCATAATCTTCCCTAAACAGTGTGGCTGGTAATCAAATTACAAATGTGTGTATGATTTCAACATAATTTAAAGACGAGAATCTGGACAATGCATTTACTTTGTGAGCTGGTATCAACTCAGAACTGTGATTTGCTTACAAGGTCCATAGTCTGCTACAAGACTGCTGTCAGTCCTCATAGAGAATAAATGCTTTAAAAAAATAGAAGCTATTCTGTAACAGTGCAGTTGGAGGTGACTAGCTCCTAGTTAAAACATTAAGGGTTTCACTTCTCTACTTCTGAGCTATGGTGCAGCAACGTGCAGTCCGACAGGAAGGAAATGGCCTGGCTTTGGTCTCTATTTACTATTTATTGCACCAGCATTTCTCAGAGGTATCACAGGAGGGATTTGGTGCTTGTGTGTAATAGTGTTAGAGTCCTCCCACATGCTGTCCCCAGTGCATCTTCTGTCTCCTCTCCTAATCTGTGCTGTTTGTCTCCAGATAAGTGATATCCTCCTTAGATTAGGATCCAGTGTCCCAGCCCTGCCCACCCGGAAGAAAGGGGATCCCCTCTGCATCCCCATGAGGGGCAGGCCTTATTTTTAGCTGCCTAATCCTTTTATAGCTCGAGCAGAAAACATCACGGCTTTCCATTAATTGTCCCAGGTAATCATGGTATGATATGCCAGAGAGGGAGCACTTGGTTTTGCAGGTTTGACGATATTCAAGAATTTTATGGAGCATACATTTCTAAGATGGACTCTCCTGATCCAGAGGAAGCTGAGATTTATGGAAGATAGGCAACCATCCATTTTATGGCCCTTCAGAACAAGGCTGTCTAATATCAAGTTGGAAGCACGTTGCATGGATCAAGATCACGATCGCGCTGACTGGAAACGTACGTCCAAAGAAAACATGTTCTCTCAAGGCAAATTCAGTTCACAACCTTTTAAACTGATGGCTTCCGTGGGTGATTTGTTAATGATCTCACAATAAGCCAACTTTGATGAATAATGCGTGATCCAATGTAACAAACTGTTCCTGCTGAGTCTGTAGACATGCTGGCGTGAGAACTGAGCTGTTGTAATCTTTGGCTTAGCGTATTTTTTCTTCAGAACCCTGTCTATCAGCATCTCTATGATATTTATTTCACTACCCTTATAAAAACAGACAATCACTGTAACTATTCCCCAGGCACACATCTAAGGATAAGATGATACATCACAACAAGAAGAAGAATGCTGGATCTTGTTTATCTTAATAATTTATAGCACTCTGTTACCATAAGGGTAAGTAATTTAAACTCCCTGCAGAAATATATAATGATCAAGACGAGTTTCATTAAACGGCTGCTCTGATGCCTTTATCTACCATTAGAAAGTCACTGTGAGGAAATGACAGCTTTGCTTGTTTTAATTCTCATAGAGGGTGTTTGCTGTTTTCCATTTGCAAAACCTAAAAGGCAAACAAGCAAGTTGGACATTACTGTATATTTGCTGTGTATCAGACTTCAACCAGTTTACTCAAACATGTAACAAGTGGGCTGAAGCTCCAGGTCTGTAACACGAGGCACACTTCAGTCATTGGATTATGATGACTGGGAGCAAGTTTTCTTGAAATAGTTATGCTTCTTAAACTGCATTTATCAACTGTACAAGAAACCTTTTCCAAAGCAATTTGCTCTCCTGAAGGAAATAAAATTAGTATTATCCACTTACATTACAAGTTATGCAATTTAGATAATCTCCGCAGAAAACTGCAAACATGTAAAATGCCTTACACATGCGATCACTTAAGGAGTTTGCTAAGCTTTTGCTGATCTTATCCAAAGTATACGCGGTTCTGTTGAACTTGAAATGCTAAACATCCTGCTGAGTCCAAGAGTCCAAGATGTCTGACAGATATGACTACATGAGTATGTGATTGCCAGACAAACACAAAAATCGGCCAGACCTTTTGAGGGAATTCAGTAATGGCAACACCTGCTCGAGACTGCATCAGTAAGGTGAAATAAATCAATAAATACATATTTATATTTAAATATGAAATAAATCAGTAAGGTAAAATTAACCAGAAATGTTTGAGCCACAAAGAGAAGCAAGGTCGTAATTAAGTCCGGTTTTGTTCCGTGCTTTTTACAAATCTAAATGGCACAGAGGAGAAGACCAGACTGGGGTGAATATTGTGTTTTTGCATTTTTTCAGTAATAATAATAATAATAATAATAATAATTGGTCAACTCTCTTGAGCTCCACTTGCAGTCACACCCATCACACAGCCTCTACAGGGCTGATCCAGCTCGAAATCCTCTCATTTTCTCTGATTCCCATCCATCTCCAATAATATCAAAATATGCTGTGCTTCAATATTCTTTATTGTTCAGTACCACAGTGCATTATCACCACTGTTGTCATTCCATATGTTCTCACTGTCAGCAATCACTCAAGTGCCAAATAAAATGCAATGAAGACAACAACGGAGTGTGACAAAGCCTTCAGACCAATAGTGGGAAAGGGATTCATATATAAGAACAAAAAAAAAAAAGCTTCCTCTCAATAGATATAACTTTTATAACCAAAATAGTCAGATTTTTCATGATTGTGAAATTATTATATACATATCATTATAATAAATAGGTGTATTTCATATTAAATTAATGTTTCCTCACAAATATATGGTACAGAGAAGTGAATAAGAAGCAAATCCATTGAAAAACAAACAATGTCCATCAGCATTTTCAATAATGACAACAAGCACAACAAAAACAGAAACACTATTTAAACAATGTTCATATGACTCCTGTGGATTTGAAGGCACTTCCTTGGCAACACATTGATCCCTCTTCCATTATTTGGGGACCTGAAAAAAACATAAGAAGGAAAAAAACCTTGATTAGAGTTGAACATCTTCAGTTCCTGCATGCTTTAAAGCTGTATTTTAGAGAAGAATTCTTCTGTCCAGTACTGGCAAAGACATGTCTTGACATCTCGGCTTATTGGCCTGCAATTACCGGCATTCCTCAATGTTATGTTCAGAAATGATCAGGATGACTAAATAATGAATCACTTAATACGCATTCAAAAGCCGCTCAATTGTGATATACATTTGTCAGATTTCTAAGAACAGTGCAGACAGGATCTTATTATCTGATCCACTGGAGAAACTGAATACCTGAAGATGTGTCAGCCTCTTTCATTTTATAAATCACCAGACGTCCTATACCACGAAAAACTCAACTGAAATGGCCACTCGTGTAGATGAACTCTCGCGCAGCAGTCACTCACCAGCGAGCCCTAATTGCTAATTCACTGAGAGCACATGCTTTTACCCATGTTGGATTTAGGACTAGACGGCAGCGAACGCATCAGACGTGCTGTCATCAAAGATCACCTTAACAAAGGGATGACTATGACTACGTCCACAATTACTCCAATGACGATAGTCTGAGTCCTACCTTTGTCTTGAGAATAGGTTTAGTGTGTTTAAGGTTAGCGTAAGAAGCATGTACAAGAGTTTCTGATTTATAAGAAAACCACACTGACATGGTTGTGTTTCTTACTTTGCTCTCAGACTGTGCATTACTTACTATACAATGTTTTGATGTATGTATAATGTTTAGAAAGATCTAATCCGAAATAACGTTTCATGTCATTTGTCCAAAAGATTTCATTGCACCGTGAGTGGCTCTCACTAAAAGACATTCCTAATGCGATTTGTGGTACTGGAAAACTCATTTCCAGTTCAGACATAATCACCCTGGCAATTTATCAAAAACCTGGTAGTTGTGCCAGGACAACATTTACATTGTACATTTATATACATATTCATTGTACTTATATACATATTCATAGGATAAAGTAATATAAAGAAACTATTAACCAAGTGTATATTTTTATCCTCGATTATCCAAGGAATGTTAGAAGCACCTTCATGTCTGGCCAAACACTGACAGAACACCCATTCATAAATGACAACAGTTGTACGAAGAGCTAGAATAATATAGTTGATAGAGATAGCCAATTAATAAATTAGTCACTCGACAAAAACTGATAATAAATCAATTAATCATTGAAGTAATTTTTGGGGGGCCAACTTTAGCCAACCAGCACCAACCTTAAATAACAGTTAAATTCAGATTAAATATACAAGAGACTCATTCTGACAGGAAAGTGTTTAACGTGCCCAACACCATGAAACACAATATTCTGAAAGCAGACAAATGCTGCCCAGATGCACCAGACGTGTTTCTGATTATGTGAGCATGAGTTTTCTGCCGTTACACATGGGACACAAACAATAAATCTGACAACAAGAAACAAAGAAATTCCTGCTACAATTATACAGATTTAAACACACAGAACTAATATATGTCTATCTTAACCATTTCCACTTCGAGACATTAAAGGATGTTAACAAGGAATCAGAGTGATCATGTATGCACAACAGACTGAACCCCACCCAAAAAGAGAAAATACATTTTTACTCACGCGTAGTATCTACGATTGCATGCAGAGTGGACTCAATGCTAATCGTGTTAGCAATCTTGCACATCTTTTGTAATCTGAAAAAGAAAACAGTGGGGGAAAAAGGCCATGTGGTCAATATTTTAACATCACACCACCACAAAATACCACAATATACTCATTTATTGCAGGTTCTTTAACCACAGTATGTACTAAATAGTACGCAGAACATTATAGTGTCAGTTAAAGTGAGAGAGAGAAATAAATGTGCATACCAATGAAAAAGACATAAGAGGCAACAGTGATGTCAGAGGTGTAACGATATGCTGACTCCTGAGTATTTAAAGTTACAATGTTCATTTAACAGAGCTGCGCCGCATTTAAAGTACACAATCACTCATGGTTTCTAATAACACTATCAGTAACATTAGCATGAGAAATTAACCATAAATGTTGCCGTCAATGCTGCGTCATCCCAATCCAACTGTCAAAAATGAATCCTGATTGTGACCCAGTTGGCATCTGTATTTGTTCGCCACGTCTTCCTGCCTGGCTTAAAGTAAACTACCTACTATATATCACAACAGGACATTCATACATTGCTTAAAGTCTGACTTGACGATAACTTGACTGCATCGCAAATGCAAAAGGCAGCACATAAACAGGGACTTTTTTCTCTCATTCATTCTGTCGACAATAAAGTCAAGTCTAGTTAAACAGATATACATACACGCTGGTCTCGAGCAGTCCCTTGTGGTGTGATAAAGTCTATGAAAGTGTGTTCTGCACGCCGACGAGAACTTGACTGGTCCTGCTGGGGAAAGGGTCTTATCAGGCAAAATGAAAAAGATTTCAAAGGCTTCATTGTCTCCTCTTTACCCAGACCATAACTAGTATGGCCATGCCTAAGCATGAGTATTTAAAGTTACAATGTTCATTTAACAGAGCTGCGCGGCATTTAAAGTACACAATCACTCATGGTTTCTAATAACACTATCAGTACATTATGTCTGTTTTACATTCTAATAAAACAGACAAAGCAAAGGATTCAGGGTGTTAGTGAACAGAGCAGCTGAACCTTAGTCATAATCACTTTTAAACTTCCAGATTTTCACACCAATAATGAAGTCTACTCATAGGTCCTGAGACAAATAATCAGCTTAACCTCGCACTGCCTTCAACTTAATTGTGTCGGCTTGAGGCCATGTGCTGTCTCTCTGCACCACTGCCCTACAGCTCAGCCAGGCAACCCTCTTCTTACCCACAGTGGTGCCAGTGTTCACAAAGCTTTCCGTGACTTAAACATGCTGTATGTTGACTTACAGGAATTCATCTTCTCAAGGGACAAACTAAGAATTTCCAGCAAGATGTTGCAAGGGAAAAGTGCCAACTATGCTCTAAAACATGTTTTCAGATAAAATAGTTGTGCAACGTCTGCAAAGAAGAGCAGCAACATGCAATCAAGGCTGAAGCTTGGCACTCTCTGTGTTGTCTTTGATGGCACATTTCTTACCTGTGAAATGCTGAATGAATTTGCCTTTCATGTTTACATCTCTAGGAACAATTTCTGGAAAAAATAAAAAAAAATCACTGTTAGCTCATTAGAGTCATTTAAAAACAACTGAACACTTGGCAAAAAGTTACTCAGTAATCGTGATGAATATGACTGTCAGTGTCAAAGTCACCATTCCCATCCATCATTGTTATGCAGAAAATATCTCAATATCACCACTTTATGGAAATATAGTTCACTTCAACATGAGGCTGCCCGATTATTATTCATGATTAATGTACTTGATGATTAAAATCATTTTACTGCACTCATTGCATCTTGTAAACATACTAACTACATCATTCTAATTTAACATGAATCATCGTGACACCTGTTCATCGATAGTGAGTGCAGCAAATGTAGATTTTCTGTGATTAATCTACATTTTTGCATTATTTGCTATGGAGATCTGGTGTTAGTGGAGGCATCAAGTACCCCTTTTTGACTCAACATCCATGTAGGCAACACATGTAGATGTCTGATAACACATTAGCTACGCTAACAGGCTAAAGAGATTGTTGTACTGGAGTTTAATGCTCATCAGAATAAGTCCATGCTAGTAGTTACTGGGCTAACCTTACAGTGCATTAGCCCCCAGACCCAGAAACATGCAATGCTGTAACTGCATGTAACTGCAAGAGGATGAAAGATAACAGTTTAGCGTATTTGAAAGCCAGCATAGGAAGTCATTCTTAAATACATTTAATTGCACAAAGTCAGCTAATGTGGTTTGTACTGTATTTCCTGGGCATTCATAAATGCACGTCAACAAGAATAAAATACAAAAGTATAAAGCTCACAGTCAGTTTATTGTGCCATACATATGAAAAGAGAAATCGTAATATATAAAACCTGCTGTAAAATAAATGTGTTCCCTTACATTATGTCTCTTACCATAGCTGTCATTCTGATTACACAACCATGGCTGTTGAGGAATACACAGAGACAACTGGAGGGAGAACGCATCAGCGGGTTTACATGTTCCTCCTTCCTCCGAATTGTGATAAAAACATCTATCCTTGCGTGACCATGGATCTTTGGTAGTGTCACACGCACCAGTTGCTAATATGCTGCTTTTAATAGCCTCAAAAGACAAATTCCATCCAGTCAGTGGTCTGAGAAAGGTACTTTTCCAATTGCATAAGCTGGGGCCGATGCTCTGAGCTTTAGCGTGCCTGTGCAATGTCTCTAAAAAATGATCTAATTCATAGTTATGGTAGGGAGAATCTGAAATTGCAGATAAACAGCATATTTTGTTCACTTGACACTTAATAAACTCCCACTGCACATACCAATGAGGCACAGTCCTAGACTACACTGCAAGTTAACTTTGCCTGTTGCAGCAATAAATACGGTTTCTGGGAGCCCTTTCTTTATTACAGTTGGACTTAGGCAAACCTCCTGTATTGGATCGCTGATATTTGAAGAGATATGTATCAAGAATTTACTTAAATGGCTTAATTCCAGCCAATAAAAATCAGAGCTGCACCAAGCACATTCCCACCTGTCAAAGCTCTCAGTTACAGCTCAACATCTATTTACTGCAGGAGAAATGAACAAGAATCAATTTTTGTGAGAATATTGAAGTTTGTTTAATCAGTAACATGGACTGGACTGTTACTTACCGATAAATGAAGCGCTGCATTTATATAGCCTTCTCATACAGACTCGTCGTTCCATAATTACAGTCTAAAGGAGCATTTGAGCAACAGTGACTTTGATGCAGCGCTGTAAATGACCTGAATGTGACACAGCACAGCCAATGTGTTTTTCTCTACTCCGATATGCCCTGTGGAGATGCTCCCGATTGGAGATGCTTTCTGGCGCGTCATAGTGTGTTTGTGTGCGTGCGGGGTGGTCGTCATTCACGTTTAAGATTCCACAATGAATCATTCTGAATGAATCATTCACAAGTTTGGCATGACAGTGCTCCTCCTACATCAAGCCATGGTACCTATCCATGTCTCTGTCCATCAGTCAGTCGGAGTTTGAATGAGGGAGGATGCGTTCGTCCAAGACAGGTGGTGAAAAGGTATCTTTTAGAAATAAGAACACCGAGTTTGATGAGATATAATAACCCTTTTGTCCTACACAGATCAAGCATACCTGCATTACAGCGCATTATAAAGCCACTTTAAATTGAGTTGAACATTTGAGGACAGAAAGATCTGAACAGCGTAGCTCGTCTGTTAAGCATACTCTTGCCAAATTCCTTTTATGAACAGGCAAACCTAATTTTCTTTTCCATATATCTTGAATTAACATGCATACACCAAGGTCCATTCAGCCAAACTAAATAAGAAGCACAGCACAGACCCGACCCATGACAGCTGTCTCCAACGGTAAAATGGGGATTATGATTTCATCATCAGGACCTAAAAATAATCTTATCAGCTTACCTATGAGTCTACTGTTATCCAGCCTAGGAACATAGAAAGGCTTTTCGTGGGAGGAGAACTTCATGTCTTGGGCTGAAGCGAAGACTCCACTGCTACAGCGCCTGGAGACGGGTTTGTCCCGTTGCTGGCTGTCTCTGATAACCTGTAAGATTAAATCCAACAGGGTCCTTCTTTCTTTCTGCTTGACATCCTTGCTGTCCATACACTGGCCCGAGGTGATGAGCAGGAAGAAGATAGAAAACAATATGTGCCATTTCCTCTCCACCTGCATGACTTCACTGTCTGAAAACATACGCAAATAAGAGTTTGTTACACAGAGGTTATATACTGTACTATTTTTGGAGTTCTAACAGCCACAACGATAGCCGTGCACTTTGAAGAAGAAGAACAGGACCCTACGGTCTTCATGGTGCATTAATGCATTGCTTGCCATTCGAGATCCTTGACACTCCCAAAATTACACACACAAATAAAATCCACGTCAGAGGTAACATGCATAGCCTCAAAAAGTGGAATTACTCGTCAGAAATGTTCTGGTGCAATGCACTTTATGCAGCAGTTGCAGTTCTTCTAGTTTAATACAAGGGTAAAACAAATGCAGCCAATCTAACTTTACACTTACTAGTTCAGGAGTTAAAGATGCTTATGTCCTGCAGAGTGGACACACTTGTCTTCAGCAAATTATTCCAGGCGTTGTCTGTGGTCCCGATACGAGAGAGAGAGAGAGAGAGAAAAAAAAAGAGAGAGAGAGAGAGAGAGAGAGAGAGAGAGAGAGAGAGCAGCCAGTGGATTGTGCTCACCGCCGTCTTTCTTGAAATAATGCGTCTCTATTTATACGAGGAGCCACCTTCTTGAAGGTGACACAATAGATCTTGAGTGGGTGGTGAAGCAATGTCGACACCTTTGGTGCAAATTTCTTCCAGTGGCCCTCGTTCACTTTGGCACGCGCGCCTCCTTTACGCACCATCACATCACTAAGACTTGTAGTTTTACAAGACTATTGAACTCCAGAAACAAAAAAGAAAGGGCCCCACTGGGGGAAAAAAAAATAAGTAAACGTGCGCGCAAGAAAGTTTGTTTTTTTCTTGCCCCAAAATGGATCAACTTGTTGGATGCTGGATGCGAAGAGAGAAGACTCTGTGGGCCTGTGAGCTTCTAGCGCGCCTCCAGGAGCAGCATCCGTCTGTGTTCCACCATGACTGAAAGCTACAAGCGTGACGGAGCTTTGGAGACACATGAAATTCGTGGGTCTCTTATCAAAAGACAAGGGAAAGGGAGTTAAAAAAAAAAAAAGAAAAAGGTTGGTGGACTGCTGGCTCAGCCGTCTGAATGATTAAGTCCCCTCTTTAACAAACCGCACTTCCAGCGTAATGCACACCGGTGCAATAATTCATTAATAACTGCACGAAGTCTGCAGATTGGTTCATAGTTCCATCTGTCATTCATAATAGAATTTATTAGGCTACAGCTTTCTTTAGATCTGCCGAGGTGTAATCTGGCAGCTACACATCCGATCTGCACTCTTCATGGATCCGTTTACATTATTCAGTATATTAGAGGAACAACGCGCCTTTAACCGACAGACCTCTCAGTGTCTGCGAGTCCAGAGGAAGGACGTCACCTAGTGGCGTCTCATTGTTGCGCAAGGAGTTTATGTGGCTCAGAGAGGCCGCGGGCCTATAAAGTGCACATTATCTTGTCCATTATGAATTTATTTTAAAAAAAAAAAACCCCAAAGACTTAATATATTGTTCAGTAAAGTATAAGTGTAAAGGACTTGGTCAGTTTCCGTCGCGATTTCCACTGATTAACAAATAGGTTATTTCCGGAATTGCTGTTACTATGGAGACGGGTCATCATTATTTCAACGTGGGAAAGCTGACCTCTGGCGATCGCGTAACCGGATCATGTTAGTGACTCGGTTCTTCAGTTCCCGTTCAGTAAAATGTACTACTCTTTCTTTCTGAGGCCGTAATTTCGTTTAGAATTCTGAGATTAAAGTCGGAAGTCTGAGAATAACGTCAGAACTCGCAAACAAAATTCAGTATCCGGAGCAATGCGCATGCGCGGCCAAACGATCGCCTTACCCTCTGAGAGGACTAGTTCCTACTAGTAAACAAAGGAGTTGTTCGGTGAACAAGTCACTCACGATCGACACACCACTGCTGCCCTCACGTTTGATGCAGTGTAGCTGACGTGGGTCCAGTCTTCCACCCTCTAACTTGTTTGCTTGATAAGAAAACACCTTTCTCTCGCTCTGGAGGCAGCGACATGTCGCAAAGGTAAACTTCCCAGCAGCCACCGCCGTCGTTGCCGTGCGGTCCGCGGCCGCCGTAGCTGAACGTTAGCGTGTCAAACATAACTTCAGCTAGCTGTCGCTCCACGCAAACATCCCGAGCGATGTCAGAGCAAAGTTGCGCTGTCACGCTGCGCAGAACACGCGAACACGCAATTAGCACTAACGCCGTGTAGCGCAAAAGTCCATTGCACGGGCCGCGCAAACCTAAGTCGGCGTCCAGCAACGCGTCAGAAAGCGACGCGAGAGTGAAATCAGGTTTTTTCTAGCCCCCAGCCGCGGCGGCAATAGAAACACGCGTGGTTCTGCTACTCAGTGAGCCCCCTGCTGGCTAAGTGACAGAGCTGCTGACCCTGCTTCCCTTTAAAGCCCTACCTTTGTCACCCTTGGCATTTGCTACATATGACCTTTTATGAAACACATTTACTCTTGGCCGTCACTCACATGCCATTAAGATAGCATTTTCCCAGCTCATCATTATTTACACTGTTCCAGGACATACAACCAGCTGTGGGCAGACGCCCACTTAGAGCTGAGCCGCCTGCTCACTGAGGAACTGCCCGCCGAGCCCCCTCGCCCAGAAAAGGACAGGGTGGTGTTCATGCAGCATCTGGCCATGCTTTTTGTGCGCTACATCCAACTCTTCAGACAGCTGGAGAAGGTGTATGACCAGGTGGTCCACCCTCAGAAGAGGCGAGTTATTCGGCCGATTCTCGATGGCGTGATGGGCAGAGTGTTGGAGCTGAAGAATGAGATGGTGGAAAAAGAGTTTTCAGAGTACCACTACATGGACGATGTGCTTCACGACCTGAAGCTTACACCTGTGAGTTTCATTTCTCAGAGCAAGCACGGTGACATTACCTGAACAAAATGATACGTACCTTTTCACAGCAGGCGCCGGCTTTATCGCCGATGACCCTTCAATAATGACATAACACAACAGCTGTTTGTTGCCACTCTAGTCGGACCTTGAGATCCCGATCCCTCGCTATTTCATCGGTGATCGCAGCAAAGAACTCCAAGAACGAAAGACGATGCTGACAGATATCCTGAAAATGGTAGAGGTTACGGAAAGCCCCGAAGTGAGTTGAAAAGTAGCCACATCTTATTAAAAGCCTGTATGTGTGGGGCTTGATATTTTATGACTTCGTTTGTTCATGTCATTGATGACACATATGGGCTTTAACTGGGAAACAAATGTGATAGTTTTAAATAATTGTTATATTTAAGGAATAAATGACAAGCTGATGAAATATTTCTATTATATTGTCTACGTCCTTGTATGGTTCCTACAGCCTGTAATGGCCAAGCACATGAGTCAAGATGAGGCCATTAAGATCATTCAAATTGTGGAGAGAGCCCGCCAAGGACGCCTGAGGGCAAAGTTGAATGAAGAGAGCAGAAGATCGAAGAGGATGTCCAAGACCAAGGACCTCGGAACAGCCGGCACTGAGTTGGCTGCGGTCTGCATTCAGAAGGTTCTCTTATCAGCATAATCCTACATGCCTAGTTCTCTGCCTCTTTCGTTGGCGTGTGTCATCTTTCATGCTGAAAGATTTGACTGAGTGTAATTTGCAGGTGTGGAGGGGCTATATACAGAGGAAGAGGGCAAAGATTGCTCGGCACGAAGAAATGATTTTTCTGGGAATGGTGAGTAAAATGGGCCACCAATTTTGCTAATTGTCTTAAACTATAAAAATCGATCCACATCTTTTTACACAACCACCAGCACATCTAATGAAACCAGTCTAAAACCTGAATGATATGTGCACTTCAAGTTCATGTCTTTTGTCTTCCTTGAGATTAAGTTAAACCAGACACATTTTTTATTCTACTTTTCTGTTAAAAAGGAGCAACTATATCATGAAAATATAAATAATATAATAATAATATATATATATATACATAATATAATATATATTGTCTTGTTCCACATCATAATTTAATACCACTTTGTTCAAGTGATTCTTTCCCATAAACCTTTATCTTCCTTTCCTTTCCTACAACAAATGGAGGAGTGCAGGCGTTTAACATATAAAGTACGTATGTTTGGTCACTCCCATGTTAGGCCATGGATCCAAAATACCAGGTGCCATGCCCCGCTGAAATCACTGCCTTGGCCAGTGAAGCTAGCGCGCGGATTAAACAGGAGGAGTACGACGAAGACTATCTGAAGTCTGTAGTGGCTGTCACTAACCAACTACGAGATGTGGAGGGTCATGACATGAGCAAGACGATGAAAGACCAAATCCGACAGTGGTTCATTGAATGCCGGTAAGGTGGCACAGAGAGGCTTGCTATGATTTCTGTTTCAATGGAGCATTTCCACATTCACTGAAAAAGATCAAATGGTTGTCTTCTCTTCTGTTTTTTGTTTGGGTTGTTTTTTAATAGTGATGCAACAGGATCGTTTCCAGACTACCCAGATGATGAGGATGGAGGCTCAGCCCTCATTTTTGCTGAAAAGGACCCTCACCAGGTAAAATACATGACAATGAGACAAACATATGATTTGATGAAAAAGACATATTTCTACAGTAGTTTGCAGAAGGAGAATGACGTTTGGTCTGCACACATTCTTTCAGTTAATGAAAGAAATTGCTGCAAAGGAAGAGGAGGAATCCAGTGACAAACCAAAAGGGAAGGAGGAGAAAAAGGAAAAGGGTAAAAAGGACAAGGGGAAGGATGACGAGGAAGTAAGGGCTCAATTTTTATTGATTTAATATAACAATCATTAAATGCTGGTCGTATCAACCTATTTAAAATGAATAAGAATATGAAATTAGTAGGATTTCACTTATTCAAACCAATCCTTGTCTGCTGGTTAACTCAGGCAGAGAATGCTGCACATTCAGTGAACCAATGTAACTTTATTCTGAACCACAGGAAGAGGAGGCAGGGTTGAAGATGCTACCTTCGGCTTTTCTATCAGACTTGGAAGTGGGAAACAAAATATTTGCAGGTGCGTTTACATTTAAAAAGGGTCCAGATATCTAGTGGTTCACAGTTTGTTTAAAGTGTAGGCCCTCAAGTGAATAAACACTTATAACACACTTGTAACATGTTAAAAATAATGCCAAAAATAAGGATTAAAAATTCATTCAGTTCAGAACCAGTTTGAGAGTTTGTTGTTTAAATGGGAACCTACAAAATGGGAGTGGCTATTATTTCCTGTTTTTATGCATTGCTATACACGTCTCAGTGTACAGTAATGTAATAGTTACTCATTCACATAAATAAAGCCTGAACTGGATGTTTGTCATCCTCAGATTTTTGGCAAACCCGCAGTGAGTCCAGAAACTTTAACCAGAGGCACGAGGTGGAGCTGATCAAGGAAGAAAAGAGGAAAGTAATTGAGGCAGAGATTCGAGTACAGGTGATGCTGACTACAGAATACAAAACGTTTTAAACCATTACATATTCTAAACAACACACGATAGGAATTTAACAACCAAACTAACAGTTAACTGGGCACTGATGCTGTGATTTACACGGTGTCAGTGTCTCAGTCTCTGCCACCTATAGCTGCACTCATTGCTCTGTTCATCTTGTATCAGGTAGATGAGCAGATGAGACAAGAGCTGGCTGAGTGGAAGCTAGCTGTGGATAAAGACAAGGGCGGTAAAACAAAAGGAACTGCCAAGGTACTACGTGAAACACAAAAAAGAATCCACACATTGTATATGTCTTGTTTATGTACTTTGAGCTGCGCCCTCCTGATGATGTGTATTTCCACAGAAAAAGAAAGGATCCAAGAGTGAGAAGAAGAAAAAAAAGGAGAAAGATTTGACATGTGATAGGTGAGGTCACACAGAGGATGCACTTATGACATATATGATTTTCAGTACAGAAATGAGAAAACAATCACATAATTTATTCACGTCTAATAGGACTCTTGAGTCTCTGTGTCAGGAGCTGGTGGAACAGGGATTGTTGAAACAGACAAATAATGTTAGGCTACAGGATTACTTGGGTAAGACTTTGTATATTGTTTGTCTAAAGTGGTGTGCCGTCTTTCAGAACTCTTCTTGTGTTCTTTTGATCATAATTTTATGTGAGCTTTTAATCTGATTGCAATCAATGTGTAGACACAGTACTCGCAAAGTTGATGTAGCAGTCTAGGTAACTGGAAACTGTTTAGTGGTGATGTGCTGCCCTCTTCTGTTTTGTGATTGCCAAGACACTGATCACAATGAACAATTTCCTATTGGCACAATTGATTTTAAAGTTCTTTCTTGCAGTTTTCTGAGTGATTCACAGTGCAGATTAATAACTATTTGGCTAACAGTTGTTCCCTCCTGTTCCTAGGTGACTATAGCTACCTTGGGACCACACTGAGGCAAAATGACATTGAGCCCATGCCATCGTTGTCGGACGTGCGGCAGGTCTTATCTCTGTATGCAATCTTACCATTAGGTATGAAAGTTATTCAATGCATATTTAAAATAAATGTAACTGAAAATATTGTTTGTATTTGCTTGACTATAAGGTGTGTGTTGTCTGCAGGCTCTCAAGTGGTTCATGAGAAGGCTCCCCTGATAAAGGCCATCCTAATGGCAGGGCCGGAAGGTGTTGGCAAGAACATGCTGGTCCATGCAGTCTGCCAGGAGACGGGTGCCACCCTGTTTGATCTGTCTCCTCTGAACACGGCAGGAAAGTACCCAGGCAAGAGTGGCCTCACCATGATGCTTCACATGGTGTTTAAGGTAACACACTGGTATTTATTTGATTCCACTGCCGCTGCTATTTAAGCCAGTTTATAAAAAAAAGTGGTTATTCTAAAGTTCTTTTAATAATTGCTGTCAAACCAAATTTGTGATTTTCTTTTTTTTCTCCTTTGAAATCGTAAACACGTACAAAACATATGTAGAGTTAGCCCAGCCTATATGCGTAATGCTTATCCTCATTAGAGGTCGTATGACTAAGTACTGTAAGTCAAAAACCCCATAAGATACGAACAGTGAATATTCTCCCATCATGGGTTGTGGAGGCAGGAAATATGCTGTCATGAACCTAGTGCTATTGGTTAAGTTTAATATTTTGTGGTGAACTTGGTGGAGCTTGAGGAATGTTATGCAAGTGCCTCTCGCTGGTATTTGGGCTTGCCCAGAAAGTCAAAATGCAGTCCTTCATACTCATCTTCGCACAGGTTGCAAGATTGCTGCAACCTTCGGTAATATGCATCGAAGACACAGAAAAGATTTTCTACAAGAAAGTTCCCAAGGAAGAAAAAGAGGTATTTCTGAGCAATATAAAAGCTGAACAGCATTATCATGTTTTAAATGTTTCAGTTATGGATTTGCAAGGTAATTGAAACTGTTTTGTACGTGTACACAGTTAGACCCCAAACGCTTGAAGAAAGATTTGCTCAAGTCTCTCAAGTCGATCAAAGGGGAGGATCGTGTTCTGATAGTAGGAACATCCAGAGACCCACTAAGTGCTGATATCAAGTCACTGTGTAAAATGTACAGCAAAATCATCCTCATCCCAAGACCTGACTATGGCTCAAGATACAGTAAGTATAGACACATTGAAAAATTATATCTTTGGTTGTTGGTCTGAAATGACCGTTGACTCTGTTTGCCTTCAGTCTTGTGGAATCAACTGATCAACAAACAGGGAGGTAAGGTAACCAGAGCACTGGACCTCAGCTCTCTTGCGAAGATTTCTGATGGCTACACGCCTGGTCACATGGTCCGTGTGATCCAGAGCGTTGTTACCAAGCGCCGCATCCTACAGCAGGCAAAGAAACCACTGACGGCTGCTGAGTTTGTTGCTCCATTAGCCAAGATTGACCCCGTGTTTCAGGATGAAGAAGAGGCCCTTAAAGTACAGTGGATATGTCATATTTTGTTCTCATTGCATTTTCACGATTGAAACTGCTTTAATAATGATCGTATTTGTTTAGGTTAAACTTCTGTTGTTGCTTGTTTGCTTCTTTTTCTTGTGCATCACCAGAACTGGTATGCGAAGACCCCCCTGGGCAATAAGAGGATTAAAGCTGCCACAGGAAAGGACGAAGAAGAGGCACCCGTTAAAGGCAAAGGTGCAAAGAAGAAAAAATAAATAAAATATTGAAGCTTATATGTGAATTGCCTTGGGATGACTCCCATTTACTCCCTACAAATTAAATAAATTAAGTTAAAATCGGTCATTTTGTTTTTGTTGTGTGTTTTGCTGTTATTCAATTGGGGCTGCAGTGTGGAGCCCCTCTGCAAAAGAAATGGTAAGCAATGAAATGCAGACCCTACTGTCTGATGTTATGATATAATATGATGAATGCTTCTGGCTTCTGGTTGGAGACTGAAAAGCCACAGCTCCCACCCTTAAAATAGGACTTTGTACAGCCTGCTAACTGCTGTCTTCTGACCATCATATTAAGGATTCGACGAACATGTTACATAAGAACATAAATGGTAATTCTGTTCATGCTCTTCCTTCTAATCAAATCTCAGCATTGTTTGCCATTTCCATGTTTGCTTAATGTTTACGTTAAACCTTGTATTACCTGTTTCTGCATGTGAGTATGTCTGGAGTTGATACACTGGATTACTGATCCTTGTTGAAATGTTTACCTCAATAAGCTGCCAACCATACTACATACTCTATGAACATGATCTGAAATATATTCAGTTGTCTGGGTCGGGTGGACAGACTCCTATGGCTATAGTTATCAGATCCAAGGCCATGCTGTAATTGCACATGCCAAGACTTCATTTCATTTGCTTTAAAGGGCACCTAATGTCTTTCTACATTAGGGCTATGGCTGCTTGGCCATGAATTCCACATTTGGGATGTTGCTAACAGAAATAATACAGTACAGGTTGAATAATACAGGTTTTTTAGGTCCGTTAGCCTGGGCTGATGATCGGATGACTATAGACAGATAATGCGATGGAATACATGTGTTCAACATTTACTCCTCTACCAGAGGAAGTGTGAAACAGGAGGGGGAGTGTTTCCAAACATGGATCCAGAGGCTTAGGTGGAGTGTTCAGCTGTTTTGTCGAGTTCTAAATTCACTCAACACATCCTCACATTGCCTTGGTTCCTTTAACATTACTCTATTTTTAGCCTATGTGCACCATCGATAGGATGCTACACACGTGAAGGCCCACATTTCAAGATCTCAAGTTGATTTGTTGGTTGTCTTCTCCGTGGCGAGACATGATTTGGGGCTTTTTCTTAGAATTTATTTAATCCAATAAAATACATGTTCTGTTGGGTATACATAAGCAAAAAGTCTATAGGTGTACCTAAATGTGCTGTTTTAATTCTTTCCCACTCAAATGTCAAAGAAATCTGTAAGAAGCGTTGTAATGAATGGGCTGCAGGAGATCTGTAAAATGAGACCGGTTTGCTTCTGCGGGGCATCATTCACCCCTCAGTGACGACGTGTTTTTTTTGCGCCCCACAGAGATTATCCTGTCGAGTTTCAGTGGACTTAGGAGTGCTCCACATGGAGCTGTCCGTCAAACTGAGGCGAACACAATGTAGTGCTGGCTTTGTTCTGTCTTGCTGTCTGGATGAGGGAACCCTGTAAATTTAAACCTTGTTGTAATGCAAACAAACGCCTTAGTCCAACATACAGTATATTGGAGTAGGTGAACCTAGAGGTGGGTGCATTGGCATCTCCCAGTTATGTGGAAGTAATATCGGCATTGCATGGCTGCTGTGTTACTTTGAATGTGTTCTGTGTTTTTTATTCTGAAGTCCTTCAAGCCCCTAGTATGGAGCCTCTAATCACTTACTCTGATGTAAGTTGAATGCCAATCGGTTGTTATTTAAGAGCAGATCTATCTGTCTTAATATCGCTTAATTCTTTGTGACCTTTCAACTGCAGCAGTGGTGGAAACTCCCTCTGGAGATCCATGGACTTTGATCTAAACTGAGGTTTAGCACACTAACAGATGTGGGTCAGTATTGTAAAGAGCATGTGATTAAACTCCAGCCTTACAATGCACAGTCAGAACACTCTCCTTCAGTCTTGGACCAGTCATTGTGGTAGAAGAGATCTTAGATCTATGTGCGAACAATCTGGTAATGAATCTGATTGTGTGTAAAACAACATGCTACGTGAAGGTAACATAACTTACACTTGCCCAGATGCTTGTCTCTCACTTATTCATGCACACTAGAAAACAATCACACTAAGTCTATTGTACACATAGTAATTGTTGTTGATTGTTCCATTGATGCTGCACATGAGTTCCCTCTACCATTAAAGCCAAACCTATCTTTGCCCTCAAACTGACAGAAGGCTATTTTGGAGGTTAGTATGTGGGGAGAGATATGTCAGCTGTTCAGCACCACGCTCCATCAAAGCAAGAAAAAAGAGAAAGCACTATAGGCTATCTGCTTTTGGGACTGGGACGCAGCTTGCAAACCTGGCCATGCTCTCCTTTGGCTAAACATTTGTTAATCTTAAAGGATTTGTGAGAAACAAGGCAAGACTCGGATAGATCTATTGCCATGGTGGATGTTTTCTCCAGCTCTTTTTTCAGGTGAAGGTGTTTTGTTTTTTGTCACCTGTGTGACAAGAGGGCATGCAGGGTTTAATTCTTTCCAGAAAACACCTGACTTAGTTGAAGGTGGGTGCATGGCTGCATATGATCTGATATGTTCTTGTGTTATTTTGGTAGTTATTCCTAGCCATTATTTCTTTGCATACTTTGATAAAATCAAAGGAATATCACTACTGAATGTGGTGGTAATAGAAATGTAGTTAAATCATATTCTGCACAGTTGTATTGAGATATGTAAGTTTCATGAACGTTATCATGGCTAGTTAGGAAAGTCTTAATGGGTGTATACCGTATTTCAGTCTCAGCTGTTTTTAATTTGCTCATCTCATTTCAAAGGCTTTTTTTTCTTTCCATGGTATTTATTCTTTTTACAGGCCAACTTGGAGCGAATCTAATTGGACTCATCATTTATTAGTCCTCTAGGTAATCTAGATGATGGTTGGAAAATTCATTGTCATTGTGTGACGCATTATGAAATGTCATTTTAGCTGATAGGTAGTGTGATGGAAGCTCTTGGAGTACTTAGAAACCCTCATGCCCCTAATGATAGTGGTAGGAGCCAGCCTCCGAAAGTGTTTCATGATCTCACATATATCAATCAGTTTAGTAATTTCTCATTCGGGCTCCCGTTTGTTTATAAAAGCTCCCCCCTTCTTCTCAGTTCAGTGCATGCAGCCTCATGGAGGTGGCATCACAGCTGATTCTATATTGGTGGTGCTGAGCTCAGCCAAGTGAGGTGGCAAATATTACTCTGCTCTTCATTACTGAGGAGGACTTGCGTATGCGGCTGATGCTGTGTGTATCCAATGCAATACAATACAAGGTTGCCATTTTGGAAGTGATGGTTTCATTATTAGCCTCAGAGGAATTTGTTTGGCATGTGGAATGTAGTTTTGTCCAAAACAAACAGAGAATACACTGCAACACGTTATAAACAAAATCATATCTTGCAGAGTGTACCTAAAAGAAGCTCACAGGCAGTAAACAACAGCAAGTCCAAAATTCAGAGACAAAAACACAGGGAACATCCACGGGGCAGGAACATTGAAACTGAACACAGGGCAAAGAGTTCCAAGCAGTGACGCAAGCATTGAGATGGCCAGAGCCATGAACAGGGTGAAAACCAAGTGAACCGACAACAGACAAACGAAAGGGGCCGGTACAAATAGATGAGGGACTAATGAGAAAACAAGAGACAGGTGAACACAGGGACTGAACAGACAGGAAGAACTTCAAAATGAGACAGGAAACACGGAACAACAACCCACGAGATGTGACAATAATCCATAATAATATGTATATAAACGATAAAACTGATTATATTATATCTTCTGAGCCAGACCATTATCCGATATATACGTTGTTGTTTTTTTCTATCACATTATAGTTGTAGCCCTTCTGTCATAACTGTGGTAAAAAGCAAACGAGATTCTTCAATCACACTGAAAGAAGAACTGAAGGAGGCATGGGAGACAATATACCTGGAGGAATAGTAGCTGCTGCAAGTAAGTGCTCTTCTCACACAAAGTTGTGCATATCAGTGTAGTTTATGCAATGCAAATGAGCTTTTGAGTGTTTAATGCTGTGTGTGTGTGTTTGTGTGTGTTTGTGTGCCAGAGAACCGTCTGCAGGTGGTGAAGGGCTTGGAGGATGTGGAGATGTCTGAGTGTGAGACCTGTTCCTTTGAGGTGACCCTCAACCTGGCCTATATCGAGGGTGTGTGGGCCAGAGATGGGATGCAGCTCAAGTCAAAGCCCAACTGCCGCATCAGCATGCATGGGAAGAAACACTCCCTCATACTGAGCAGGGTGGCTTTGGGAGACGCAGGCCTGTTCTCTTTTCAAGCCAATGGCATTCAGGCCTCCGGCAGACTCACTGTCAGAGGTAAGGTGGTAGAATAGACTGTGCTACTTCCGTGGCCACAGTATTTAATGTGACAAAGGCAATGGACACCTCAGGTCAAATCCAGGTCAAAGCCAAGACCATCATAAAGCCATCTGACAACCATATTCATTGTTGTTTTAACTGAGTTTACAGTCATAGTTTGGTTATCTTCTGCCAGCTAGGAACATCCACATAGTGAAGGAGCTGGAGGATGTTGACACTGTGGAGCGTCAACCCGTGAACTTCCTGTGTGAGGTCAACCAGGTGGATGTGGATGGTCGGTGGTACAGAGATGACTGCCGAATTCGACCAGGGGACAACATCAAGATCAGACACCAGGGTAAGAGACCACCTAAAGCTTGACCACCAAAGCTTGCTTCAAAGTGCACTCAACTTTGCCAAGACGCTGTGATAGTGGTTGAACAGGGCCGTTCCTAGGTGTAAATGTATATAGAAAAGAAAATTATAAAACCTAGTTAAATACAATACATAAAAATAATGAAACATTTGGCTTCGATCTGATTGCAGGTAAAACTCACACCCTGTTCTTCAAGTCAGTCAGGCCAGAGCACGCTGGAGAGATCCGATTCACTGCAGAGCGTGTCTCATCCTATGCAGCTCTCAGAGTAAAAGGTGAGCTGTTTATTTCACGATTTCACACTGATTCATGGAAGACATTGTGTCTGTCTCCATTTGCTCACTTAAGGTTAACAGCCTGTTCCTTCCTTCTCCAGAGCTCCCAGTCCAAATATTGCGTCCTCTGAGGGTCAAGATAGCCATGTATCGCCACCGGGGTCTGCTGGAGTGCCAGGTGTCACGGCCTAATGCTCAGGTCAGGTGGTTCAAGAACAGGAAAGAGCTCAAGCCCAGTAAGAAGTACCAACTTATCAGCCAGGATGTCTACAGGCAACTGACCATCGACGACATCTGCTCTTCAGATGAGGACACCTACACCTGTGATGCAGGCGATGACAATACCTCTTGTCAGCTTCTGGTGGAGGGTGAGAGTCCTGCTGTCACAGCAATCATATCAGTCACAATGTTAATGACCAACAGTATGTTTGGCATTTATGTCCATGTTTTTTGTATGTGCAAAATATACAATCAAGAGTGTTTTTTGTAATGTTATAGCTGGGGTCAGGTGTTATCATTTATCATAGGTGTCAGTAGTGGTAATGTGTATTATGCCTGTGCCTGCAGAGCAGGCTATCAGCATAGTGCGGGGGATGAGGTCATTGGAGGTGATGGAGCCAGAGCCAGCGCTGTTCCAAGTGGAGACCAGCCTGAAATCAGGCAGGCCCCCCCGGTGGACCCTGAATGGTGAGGTGCTGGAGCCCAGCGCAGCAGTGAACATCGACAGGGAGGGCACCCTCCACAGCCTCTGTCTCACCTCCACAGAAAGCTCCATGTCTGGCCCCGTGCTCTTTGTAGCTGGAAAGAGTCGTTCCACTGCTCAGCTTACTGTCAAGGGTGAGTTGCCTAAACCTCGTGGATAAAGCGATTTGGATAGGATTGGATTTTGCTTAATCTTAAACTATAAGAACGAAACAGTGTACAATATAAAATTATTGTTTAATTTTTGTTATTATTACACAGTAACACTGCAAAGGTCAGTAGGAACCACTACTACTAAGTATTTGTCAGCAGTTATAACTTCTCCTATGAAGACACATTTTATATTTTTACAACATTGTGATTCATTATCTGTTTATACAGCAGCCTCCACTTCCACTCTCCACAGGAGGACAAATACACTAATAAACACTTACTGCTTTCATTGCTGCATTGCCACAGTGAAGTGCATCCCAGAGCCTGGAAACAAATTGTATGGCAGTTTTAGTCAGGACAGAAGTGAAATAAATTGCTCAGTAAAATGTCATTTTATTGTTCAATACCAATGCTTCTAAAACCTTTTAAAGAACATTTGCACTCACATTTAATTCCATCTCAAAGCAGGTTCTTAACTGTAAGTGCCTTCTCTGCAGTAGACTGGCAACCTCCTGCTTAATACATATGTATGCTAAGAAGTACTATATCCTCTGCGTGATCCTGAAAAGGATGAAGTGAGTAAAGTGAGCGAATTTATAATCTTTGTCTCAGTGTCCCATTAAGCGTCTTTGCATCTCTCCCATCTAGAGCGACCTCTTCACGTTACCCACCACTTGGATGATGTAGAGGTGAAGGAGAGCAGCTCTGTGACTCTGAGCTGTGAGTTCGCACCCTCTCCCAGGGTGGTGCGGTGGTTTAAAGGCCGTACGGCTTTGAAAACCTCAAACAAGTACAGCATGAAGAGGGAAGGGAAACGGGCAGAGCTGACCGTTCATGGCTTGACAGGGATGGATGCAGGACAGTACCGCTGCATGGCTGGGGGTTCACAGAGCACAGCACATGTGAAGGTAGAAGGTAGGTTGAACATGTCTAATAACACTTTCTGTATTGGATATTGATTATTTTCAGATTTTTATTACACTGCCTCCTTGTTAGTTCAGTTGAGGATTGACATGATTTATTCCCCCCCTTCCTTGCAGTGCGAACGCTGAAGTTGGTTAAACACCTTGAGCCAGTGGAAATTGAGGAGGATGGCATTGCCACATTCTCGTGTGAGCTCAACTATGTGGTCGCCAACGTGGAGTGGCTCCTCAACAATGTGCGCCTCTATTCCAACGTCATCAACAGATTCCAGCACATGGGCACTATGCACAGCCTCACAATCAAGAAGCTGCGGCCACAGGAGAGCAGGGTCACCTTCAAAGCAGGCCTTCTATCTGAGACAACTATGTTAAAGGTCAAAGGTCAGCTAGGGGAATGACCGAAGTGTTTCTTCTGATACTTACATTTCTATTTGTTCATTTCTGAGAAACATGCACACTATGAATGGTGTTTTGACTCCAGAGTGCCCAGCAGTGTTCCTGAGGTCTCTGGAGGATGCAGTAGGAGAAGAGCAAGGAGAAGTCTGCCTGCAATGTGAAGTTTCCAAAGAGACAGTGACCCCTATTTGGAGGAAGGATGGTATGGTCCTGACAGCTGATGATAAACATGAGTTACTCCAGTTTGGGAAGTCCATGGCACTGATCGTCCATTCCTTGAGCAAGGACGACGCTGGACAGTACACCTGTGGCCTGGGCACCAGCCAGACCAAGGCTAAAGTTAGTGTACATGGTGAGTTGTAGGAAAATAGTTTAAATTTTGGAAGAGCTCTACACCTTGGAAAATCAAGTCTTTAAGCTTTCTGCTTTCTGACAACAGTGCCACCGATGAAGGGAACTCTGGTGCATTTTTGAATTGTGAACCTCAGATAACATTTTCCTTAAAACTGAGGCACTTGTCATTCCACCACAAAGATGGTAAATTATTTTCTGCGGTGTTTCTCTCTGTATTGTATATTTGAGATCTGGTGCACAGCTAGTACAGTTCAATATAAAATGCATAAAGCACTGCCAAGTAATAAGGCTGCTTTGTTATTATATTTCTATCTACAGATTTACACATCACTATTGTTCAGCGTATGAAGACAACATCTGTCCTGGAAGGAGAAAGCTGCACTTTTGATTGTCACCTCTCTCATGACCTCGATGATGAGCCTTCCTGGACCATCAATGGCCAGATGGTGGTCACTAATAGCCATATCCAGGTTATCAACAATGGGCGCAAGTATAATATGACCATTATCAATGCTGGTCTGGCTGACGCTGGAGACGTGGTTTTCGCGATTAAAGACCTAAGCTGTAGGACCATGCTCTTTGTTAAAGGTGAATACCTGGCTGTCTCAGATTATTATCGGCACTGTTTTATCTGTGTATGCGGGGATCCTTGTCTCTGTGTTTTATTTTGAAATATCCCATTTGGTAAAAAAAAAAGCCTGAATGTGAGCGAATGCATTTCCCCTCCTTTAGAGAAGCCAGTGAACATCTTCAGGGACCTGTTGAATGTCAAGGCGTTGCCAGGCGAGGACGCAGAGCTGAGCTGTGAGATCACAAATCCAGAAGTCACCATTCGTTGGATGAAAAATGGCCATTTGATCAGGCAGGGCCCTAAATACGAGATGAGTGTGGAGAAGAAACTGGTAAGATTGGTGATCAAGAATACCACTATCAGAGACTCCGGAGAGTACTGCTGTGAGGCTGAAGGCATTGCCTCGCGTGCCAAGCTGGAGATCAGAGGTAGGTGAGGGCTTTCAAAATAAATGTTAGATGATGACTATTTATAATTCAATGTAGTGTTCTGGATTGTGGTGTTGTGCAAATGGATACTGCTCTCCAGTGTTATGTCCTATTTTGCAATGTGAATCATACTACATGTGACGCTTGATTCAATATTCCTAAACTTCTTTTTTCCTTTCAGAACTCCAGCACACATTTGCGCGGGAGTTAAGGGACACGCGAGCAGAGGAAAAGGGTAAAGTGACTCTGGAGTGTGAGACCAGGCGGGCAGCCAAGCGGGTGACCTGGCTGAAGGGCATGGTGGAGCTGAGGCCTGGCAGGAAGTATGTCATCAGGCAGAAGGGTGTGGTGCTGTCCCTGACCCTCACCTGTCTGGAGAAATCGGACACAGATATTTACACGTGTGATGTTGGTACCATGCAGAGCCGGGCACAGCTGACTGTACAGGGTGAGACCATGATGAAGGGAACACTGAGCATTGCATCACCATGGTTCAAGGGTGTTCATTTAACTTCAACCGGGGCCAAATGGTAGTTGGGCTAAAGGTACCGTATGTGGGCCACATCTGGGCAGATCTTTATATTAATTGTCAATTCAGTTGTAGGAGAAATACTGGAATATTTTTATACATTTTACCTGAATGATACATTGACTTACAAAGTAAATACTCAACAATAAAATGAAGGAAAACACGTGCAATAGGTGACATATAGAACCTGAGCATTTGAGAATTTAAAATAGGATAGAAGTTACTCTAACTAGCTGCTGCTAAACTTGACTTATTTTTACATTTTGTTTGTTTGTTCTGCTGCTGCAAAGAACACATTCATGTCAAATAAGAACAGCCCAATCATACATAAATAATAAGACCTACTGAGTATGATGTTTATGGGATTTTTGACTTTTCCATGTTTTTCTCAGATCAGAAGGTGTTGATCCTGGATGAATTAGAGGATGTTGAGTGTCTGGAGGGTGACACTGTCACATTCAGGTGTCGTATTTGTCCCAGTGATTACATGGGGGTAAAGTGGTATCTGGACGAGACTCTGCTGTACACCAATGAGCTCAATGAGATCCAGATGGTGCCTGGAGGCTACCACACCCTCACATTTAGACAGCTCGCCCGCAAAGACACTGGAACTATCTCGTTTGCAGCAGGGGGCAAAAGATCGTACGCCTCACTGTTGGTTCGAGGTGAGGCTTTAATCTGGCACCGATGTTTGTTGTGTATTTTAATGCCACGTTTCATTTGGTCTTGATTTGGCTTCATCTCGTCATGTTACCAGAGAGACGTCCCACCATCATTAAATCACTGGAAGACTGTGAGGCTATTGAAGGAGGTGGTTTGGTTTTGTCTTGTGTGACCTCCAAGCCATGTCACATCCTGTGGTACAAAAATGGCTGCCTGATGTGGAACTCCTCAAGATATTTTGCCAGTCGCTCTGACTGTGAGGCCCGTATGACGATTCGGGAGGTCTGCAATAATGATGCTGGAGTGTACGAGTGCAGTGCTGGATCTGTTACCACTAGGGCCGTTGTAACTGTCAGAGGTATGAATAGCATTTTATTGGACTGTATTTACAGGACTGTCATTGCTTACTACAACATAAAATGCCAGAGGGATGTCACTGGCTATATTGGATTATACAGGTATATTTGTAATAACATTAGCTTTTGTGCTTTCTGTAGCCATCCCAGCAGAGTTCACCCAGCTTCTAAAGACTGTGGAGGCCAAAGAGGGGGACACCGTGACCTTGAGCTGTGAATACTCTCTGCCTGGGGTCCAGTTCCACTGGAGGAAAGGTTTTGAGAGTATCAGGCCTGGAGACAAGTACGTGATGAAACAGAGGAAGACAATCAATTCCCTAACCATCAAAGCCCTGAAGCCTGAGGACTCAGGAGAATATACCTGTCAGTGCAGAGATCACCACACTACAGCAAGCCTCAAAGTACATGGTATGTCTTTAACATTCCCTTACCTTCATGTACATTAACAGCTTAGAATTTGCCTCTTTTCTCTTTTGTAATTTTACCAAATATTTGGGGTACACAGTTTCAACAAACCACGCTTTTACAGGAATGTATTTGAAAGTAAATTCTGGATTTACTTTGTCACAGATCGTCATGGATTTGCTGTTGTGCTCTGCAGTAACATTGATGCATGCACATTAACTCAGTCTACGATATATACTGTGGTCTGAGATATCCCAGTTAGACACTTGTCATGAACAGCAGCAAATGGAACCAGTTTACAAAAACATGTCCTACAACTACAACCAGAACTGAAAAAGTTTTTCCCTTCCAGAATTAAACATTGTCACTATATATTGGATGCTTGATTCTCTTCTCAGATTTGTCTGTATCATGAAACTATTTTGATTGTTAAATAGCTCCATTACACAGAAAGATGTTGCATTCTCAGCTACTTTACTCAGCTTCACCATTTTCACCATGCTCCTAACTGTACTTATTAAAATAAGTCACCTCTTGTGTTCTAGCCATTCCCATTACGTTCGTACAGCAGTTAAAGAACACGCAAGCAGAGGAGGGAAGCAACATCATATTGCGCTGTGAGTTGTCTAAACCTGGAATTCCAGTAGAATGGAGGAAGGGACATGAGCTGTTGAAAAAAGGGGTTAAGTACCAGATAAGGAAAAGGGAGACCACCTTGGAGCTTCTGATATGGAAGCCTGTGCCTGAGGACAGTGGGCTCTACAGCTGTGTGTGTGCTGATCAGATGACATCCGCCACTGTCAAAATCACTGGTAATTTACAATAGGCTGATGGCTTATAGTGATAAGTTTTTAATCAGTTTTTACAAATAAAATTGATAATTATCAATAATTATTTATCTCAATCTGTGGTCACACATGACTCCTCAGCTCTCCCAGTCGCCTTCAAGCAGAAGCTGAGGAATGTGTTGGTAGAGGAGGGAAACACTGCAGCTTTACGCTGTGAGCTGTCGAAACCCGGTCACAGTGTGGAGTGGAGGAAGAGGGGGAACGAACTCATAAGGAATGGAGAGAAATATCATATACAGCAGAGAGGCATGCTGATTGAACTGAGGATCTTTGATGTAACGCCTGAGGACAGCGATATCTACACATGCATCTGTGGAGACATAGAGACCACTGCAACTCTGACTGTTAATGGTAGGTGTTTGTCATTAAACCCTGGGTATCTGGCTCAGTACCTTGCTCGGGAATGACATGCCCATGGATATTTGGTATGAGTTTAACGGCCTTATGACAAATTGTAAGAAAACGGGGCGGAGTTACCTCCGTCGATGGGGGCAATAGAGCAGAAGAGGCTACCAGTGTTTAATTATGTTCTACTATCTTTTCTGTTTGCTTTGTAGGGGCAGGAAGTCATATTAATAAATGACAGAATAAGATCACAATTTAAGTTGATGAACAAAACAGACTTAAAAAAACTATTCATAACACTGAATTGAATTAGGTTACTTTTCTATAAAATTGCACGTGAGTCTCACAAACTGTATGTGGAAGTTGCTTTTGTCACAGTGGACAAAATAAAATGAAATCTGTAGGATTTAAAAAATAAAGTTTCAACTGAACTCCATTTGAAATGCTACAAACACACAAGAGAATAGTGTATAAAGAATCATGCATCCAGTAAAGAGCTGAGCATTTAAAAACTGAAAATATGATAGTAGCTACTCTAACTAGCTATCATTTACCAAGATGCTAAACTTGATTTGTATTCTTTTCACTGGTGCAAAGCACACAATCTTTCTCATGGCCCAACTTTTTTTTACCTTTCAGCTTTTCCTGTCACTTTCAAGCAAAAGCTTAAGAACCTCCAAGTGGAGGAAGGACACAACATCACACTGTATTGTGAGATCTCTAAACCCAGTGTCCCCGTGGAGTGGAGGCTTGGAGGAGACCCATTGCAAAACGGAGAGAAGTACCAGATTAAGCAGAGGGACTCAGCCCTGGAGTTGATCATCATAGATGCTGATCCAGAGGACAGCGGGGTCTACACCTGTGTGTGTAGAGAGCAGAGGACAAAGGCCACTGTTAAAGTTATTGGTATGTTCAGTGTGTGAGATGTGTCGACTGAAGCATAGTCTCTCGTTTCTTTGTTCATTGCTCCTTTTTTAGAAGTGCATTTAGCTACCTGTAAAGCACTTTTTTAATGTTCTTGCCTGCGCTGAGCTTTACATGTATAAACAGTACCTGTGTTTGGTTCAACAGCTGTTCCTGCCACATTCAAAGTAAGTCTGAAGAGCCAGGAGGCTGAAGAAGGGAACGGTGTGACATTACGCTGTGAGCTGTCAAAGAAGGGAGTGCCGGTGCAGTGGCAGAGAGGGGCTCAGCTGCTGTCTGAGGAGATATTTCGAGGAAAATATCAGATGAAGCTAGAAGGAAAGATGGCTGAGATGAGAATTCTTGACGTCCAGCCAGAGGATGCGGGGAAGTACAGCTGCATCACAGGAGATAAGAAAACCACAGCTGAAGTCAAAGTGAAACGTAAGTTTGAAATAGAACACATTTCATAGCTGTTGTCCATTATAGCTTTGCAGTGCATTTAAAATAATGATATAGGGTTACCTTGTTATTTTGATGACAATATCTAAAAAGCCGTTATAATGGGTGCTGCCCTTGGATAGTCCATGACTCAGCTGTCTCAGTATATCTCTTACTTGTTCATTGCAAAATCCCCACCTATGATACAAAGTGTGAGGTTTTCTTTTAAGCCTTTAAGGAGAAGATAAACAGAAAAATGTAAGTGCTTGCTCCTTGTATTGCAACAAAAGAAGAAAATCTAGGAGTGACGGGGGGAAGCCAAAATCAATGCACTCAATCAATACAAGATTTTCTAATATAACCGCAACAGCACTTCCTGTGACATTCAAACGAGAGATCCAGTGCCTGGTGGTGAAAGAAGGGCACAGTGGAGTTTTCTGCTGTGAGCTCTCTAAATCTGGAGCTCCAGTGGAGTGGAGGAAAGGCAGGGTGATCCTGAAGCCTGGAGAAAAATATGAGCTGAAGCAGGAGGGACCTCTCACTAAACTCGTCATCAACAATGTAAAAGAGAGCGATGCTGGCAAATATATCTGCAAGACAAAAGACAACCAATCAACTGCTGAGCTCACCGTCCAAGGTAAAAGACATTTAAGTCAAAATTCCCCCACGTATTATGTTGGATTCATTATTTTGTTAAGCACGTATAAAACCCAAACTAGACCAAGTGGGTATTAGCGGTGTGTGAGCTCCATTATATACAATAGTTTCTCTAAAGCTAAGTGGAGAGGTTATTGTTTCATATCTTGTCACCCATTCTGTGCTCTTGACTAAAAGTGTACTCTGTGTGTACTGTGCATTACTTCTCATGTCATATGGGATGTTTAGAGTAGACAGAAGTTTGCAATTAGACACATCCCAAACAGTTCTGTAACTGTACTCTATCAGTAGTATTAGCTTTAGTATTTTTCCTAACATGGGTATATATATATTCAACTCACCACCTAGAATGGATTATCATATAATCAATTCCACTGTTCAGTTTAAACTGAATGGTTTGCTAGAAATAGCGATTACGAGCATGACAGATTTTCTTATTAGCATACCTGCCATGTCGCTTACATCCCTGCTACAACATAACTTCCATGTATTATTTATTATGTTCCTTGTGGAATCCAGTGAAATATTACCATGTTACCACGAAAACTGTTCTCATTTTGATGATTTTATTCTAACGTGACCAGTAATTCTAAGCATAAGATATACTTCTTTTCTTTTGCTTTTATTCCTTTGTATTGATTTTCAATTCGGGCCACTAATCACAGGGTTGGTGGTTCAATCCCCAGCCCTCCTGTACATTTGTCATAATGTCCTTGGGCAAGACACTGAACCCCAAATTGCTCCCGATGGTTAGACAAGCACCTTGCATGGTAGCTCGCTGCCATCAGTGTGTGAGAGTGTGCGCATAAGAAAATGCGCTGCTAATTGTAAAGCGCTTTGGATAAAAGCACTATATGAATGCAGCCATTTACCATTTCACCATTTATGTAAGATTTTCTATGATTGACAGGTTTACCACCAAGTTTTAAGCTGCCACTAGTCAACCAGCAGGTGACGGAGGGCAGCAGTGTGGTTTTGCGCTGTGAGCTCAACAAAGTTGCACCTGCAGTGGAGTGGAGGCGAGGAGGAGAGCTGCTGAGAAATGGAGACAAATACCAGATGAGGAAGAAAGACTTGCAGGTGGAGATGAAGATGTTGGACCTCACTCTGGACGACACTGGAGATTATACCTGTATATGTGGAGAACAGAGGACACAAGCTACGATCACCGTGAACGGTGACTATTGCATACACTACAGCAAATTGATTTGTTTGCTTTTGGTGCTTTTGTGTGCCCTGAAAAATCTCAAGGACACACAGTATATTGAAAGGTAAAATATAAACATGCTAAATACAATTAATTTCAGAAACAAGTAAAACAACACAAGACTAAATGCAAAACTGACAAAGTTGGCATACAGGCACACAAACACACTGTATACAATGTGGGGTTGTTCTTGGTTTAAGAGTACTCATCACTACGCGTCATTGTCTGCCACCTACTGGTGAGTGCAACATGTGTAACTCTGAATCAAAGAACTAAATATTTTGTGTAGTGCTACTGTAATCAAAACTTGACCAAACTCTACATGGTAACGTGTCATTGTCTGTCACATTAACAGGGCTCCGCTGTGTGAGTATTTCACTCGCATTTGCCCTTAAAAATACAACCTGAAAAAATGTATAACAGCATTCCTCGACATGAAAATATTTTAATCTCATGCGGTTATTTCTCGTGTGGCCTGCTCTAGAACGGCCCATGAAGTTCCTTCAAGAACTGAAGAATATTCAGGTGCAGGAGGGAAATGGAGTGACACTCTGCTGTGAGCTCTCCAAACCCGGCTCTCCGGTGCAATGGAAGAAGGGAGACACTGTGTTGACCAGTGGGGAGAAATACCAGATGAAGCAGAGTGGCTCCACCCTGGAGCTTCTCATCAGGAAAAGCCAGCCTGAGGACAGTGGCACATATAGCTGTGTTTCTGATGATATAACAACTGCTGCCACCATCATCATCACTGGTGAGAGCCATTAGACATTATGTAGCAGCAAACATATTTATACTTTACTAATTTGCACATCTTATACAGTATTTTGAGTTGACTCTCTGGGTTATCACTCCTCAGCGATCCCTGTAACTTTCAAGCAAATGTTGAAGAACCAGGAAGCTGTGGAGGAGGGCAGTGCGACTCTGCGCTGTGAGCTCTCTAAACCAGGTGTCCCAGTGGAGTGGAGGAAAGATGCTCAACTTCTGAAGGAGGGAGCAAAATATCAGATGAAGCAAGAAGGCAGGATGGCTGAGATGATGATCAGGAATTTAACTCTCACAGATGCTGCGGAGTATAGCTGTTTTGTTGGCACTGTTGTGACTTCAGCTGACATCAAAGTAAGAGGTATGCTTCACTACAGCCATTACATGGAAAGACCGTGTTTAGCTGGTGATTTTGTTCCCTACCCTCAATGAAACAGACCCAGTGTTTCCTACCAAGTAAACATGGATGTAAACAATTGTGTGGAACAATGTAATTAAGTAAGAGTGAACTATTTCCCATTTCAGACCTTTCCTTAACTTGTTGCTGTTTTTTGTCAGAAATTCCTGTAACATTTAAACATGAGCTGGAGAATTTGGAGGTGAAGGAAGGGGACAGTGGAGTTTTCTGCTGTGAGCTCTCCAAACCAGGAGCTCCAGTGAAGTGGACGAAAGGCAGAGTCGTCCTCAAACCTGGATACAAATATGAGATGAAGCAGGTGGGACGTCTCACTGAACTGATCATCAACAACATGGAGGAGAGTGATGCTGGGAAATACACCTGCAAGACTAAAGACAGCCAATCCACTGCTGAGCTCACCGTCAAATGTAAGATAGAGATCTCACACTGAAAACATGATTAACAAATATATAAGCCTTCTCCTTTTTTATTATAATGTGGACTGTTTGGGAAAAAATCTAATCCGCATTCCATAGAATTAAACTGAAACTTACTAAGATAAATAAATAAGTAAAATAATTTAAATCAATTAAATATGTAATACGTTTTAAAATTAGGAATGAGAATTTCTCAATTAAATAAGTGCTACTAATTACACATTACAACATTTTCAAATAAATAACCTCTACTTCTCATTCTTCTCCTTGCAGCTCCTCCCATCACATTCAAGACAAAGTTAAGGAACCAGCAGGTGGAGGAGGAGAACAGCGTGACGCTGAGCTGCGAGCTGTCTAAGCCCGGCCTTGCTGTGGAGTGGAGGAAAGGACAAGAGCTGCTGAAGAATAATTTCAAGTACCAGCTTAAAAATCGAAACAGCATCAGTGAGCTGACCATCAAGAACACACAGCTGGAGGACAGCGGACTTTACAGCTGTATCTACGGTGACGTCAAGACCACAGCCAGCGTCACCATTACACGTAAGGGAAGTGTTTTTACATAAAAACTGACATGCATTTTGGTCCTGTTATTCAGGTTTTAGAGTTATGCATTAGAATTTAAAAGGGACTAAAAGAAGGACAATATTACCTTTCAAGGAAACAGCTAAATCTTACACCAACCTGTTGAAATGCTCTTGGCCTTGCTTATTTTATATATTCTTTATTTCGTTGTTTTATTACTTAAAATCCTTATGACAGTCATACGCAGGTTAACATAAAAAAACAAAAACAACATGAAGTTGATTTTTCCGCAGCTATCCCTCTCACCTTTAAAATGGGTCTAAAGAACCAGGAGGCCCCCGAAGGAGGGAACGTGTCCCTTCGCTGTGAGTTGTCCAGGGCCGGGGTGCCTGTGCAGTGGTGGAAGGCGGAGGACCAGCTCTATCATGGTGGGAGATATCAGATGATGCAGAGAGGAAAGATAGCTGAGATGCACATCAAAAACATCCAGCCTGAGGATGTCGGGGTGTACAGCTGCATTCTGGGGGAGCAGAAGACAACGGCTGAAGTGAACGTGAGAGGTATTAGGCAGGCTGCCATTTTGTGTTTCTTACACCAAGCAGCAATTAACACGTGGATTCTTAATTTACAACTTACATTGTGTTGAGTTGCATGCTTGTTGTTACTGGAGATATTTATAATGATCCATCTATTGCATTTGTAGCTCTGTGTTCTGACTATTTTATAGACCCCAACATCCACTTCTAGGCTCTGATTCATTAAGACTCACCAGGGAGGAATGATCATTCTCCTTTGTGCTGAACTTCTAGTATTGTAGGGAATGATAAGAACAAGAATCTCCACACTTAATATGAACCCTGAATTCACATAATAAGCTCAATTCACATGAGTTTGCTGTCTAAATTGCATTCACCCAACATCCTCTTAACCTCCTAACCTGTTATGGTAATTACGTCAGAATTTACTATTTCATCTTTTGTAACATACTGTCTCCTTTCCTTCTTTTACCAGCGGCAGCATCAGTGTTCTTTGAGAAGGAACTGCAGAGCCAAGCGGTGATGGAGGGGAAATCTGTGCTGCTGTGTTGTGAGGTTTCTAGTGCTAATGTCCCTGTCACTTGGAAGAAGGACAACACTTTGGTGGAAGAAGGAGGGCGCTACATTTTAAAGAAGAAAGGTCCCACACACACCCTGGAGATCAAGAAACTGTATCTAGAGGATGCTGGAGAGTACTGCTGTATCACCAGAGGCAAGAAGACCACTGCCAAGCTGATTGTGAGGGGTAGGTGGATTCTACGGTAGAAATTCATCCCTTGTTCACTGATATATTTCTTTACAGTACAGGAAATGCGGCATGAATAAAACCAACAGGCCATTCTCAGCTAAGTTGTTTTAAATATATCCCATTCCATCTCTAAAAATCCAGCTGCATGTACAGTAGCTTTCTCTTCCTCCACAGAGCGCGTGCGGATTGTTGCCGCGCTGCAAGATGTAATGGTGACAGCGGGTGAGGATGCAATGTTTGTGTGTGAGCTGAGCCATGCAGACGTGAGTGAGGGTGTCTGGTGGCTTGGCTCCAGCCCTCTGCAGAGGAACGAGATGAACCAGATGACGTGCCAGGGTCGCCTGCACCGACTGGTCCTCACCATGACAACGCCTGAGGAGACGGGCACCGTGGCATTTGTGGTTGGGGAGGAGAGGACCTCTGCATGTCTGCAGGTTGTTCCTAAGCCCAAAGGTGAGCAGACACATTAGGGATAGAGGGTGTAATTTAAAGAATTAATAATAATTCAGCATTCAGAAATTTGTAATTTCAGCTAAAATGATTTCTCCTGAACCAGACATTCTAAGATGGCATTTAATTTTAAATTCTAGTTTTATTTGAGGAGAAGCCTAAAGACGTTGTGATCACGGAAGGAGAGAAGGCCACTTTGTCCTGCACGACCTCTGATTTTACCTCTCTGGTTACCTGGAGGCGCAACCACATTCCTCTCCAAAATGGTGATAAATATGAGATACGTAAGGAGGGAAAAGTCAACCTTTTGCTCATCTATGATGCAGATCCCCTGGATACTGGCATATACTCCTGTGATACAGGAGATGTGCAGAGCAGTGCCAAACTTACTGTAACAGGTAAAAACCAATATTGCTGGATTGATGTCACACATTCTAATGAAAAAGATGTCGTTACTGTAAAATGTACCTTCCTCCCTTGGACTGTTATACCTGCTTTCTTTGAAAAGTAACTTGTCAAATTATACTTTGAAATGATCTCATTACACCAAATGTCTCAATTCCTGTTCTTTTTCTCTTACTTTCCCAGAGCTCCCTCCATTTTTCCAAGAAGAATTGCAGAGTGTTGAAGTTGAGGAGGAAGGTTCAGCCTCTCTGTACTGTGAGCTGTCTAAACTTGGAGTGCCGATTGAATGGAAGAAGAATAGGCTGCCACTGAGAGCTAGCAGAAAGTACGAGATGAGGCAGGATGGCTGCCTCCTCCAGCTTCACATCAACGAGCTCAAACTTGAGGACAGTGGCAGCTACACATGTCAAGCAGGAAGTGCAGAGACCACTGCAACTGTGACAGTTAAAGGTGTGTACATCTGGCAGTGAACAATGGTTCTGTTTGCTCTGAGTGCATCTAACCACACAACAAAATGTAATGTACTTCAAATTTTATTATATCAATATACTCAGACACAGATGAGTAATGTATTTGTCAATTAAGCTATATTGCGATAATTGTGTGAACTTTCTGTTGCTCAATTTACAACATAGCATTTTCTAGCCAAATTATCTGAAATTTAACTTAATCAGTACATTCTGTTGTCAGAACTAAATGCAGTCTAGCCTACATACTTGCGTCAGGTACGATGACTTTAAGGTGCTTTCCTGTGATTGTTTGAACCTCTGGTTTTGCAAGGCAAATGCTGAATGTACTACTATGCTAAACTAAAATAACAAAAGGCTATTGTGTCTTTTTGTGGTGACATCTCACACATTGTACCTTCTACGATAAAGATGTATAATTTTGTTCATCTCAACGATTTTTTTTTAAAGAGCTCCCGCCATTCTTCAAAAAAGAATTAAGAAGTGTGGAGGCTGAGGAGGGAGGTACAGCCTCTCTGTTCTGTGAGCTGTCTAAGCCTGGAGTGTCAGTACAATGGAAGAAGAACAGGCTTCCACTGAGAGCCAACAGGAAGTACGAGATGAGGCAGGATGGCTGCCTCCTCCAGCTGCACATCAAGGAGCTTAAACCTGAGGACAGTGGCAGCTACACATGTCAAGCAGGAAGTGCGGAGACCACTGCAACTGTAGCAGTGAAAGGTTTGTGCATTTGGAGATTTGCCTGGCAAATGTCATACTGTCAGCAAGCTCTCAATCATAGAAAACTAAACCTAGTAATTTTTCAATGATTTTTTGTGATAATCAAAACTTCCTGAAAAACAATATGATATATTGGGCAAACCCCATTCATCATTCACATAACTAGGCTACAAAAACTTAATTTCTTCTATCTATTTGGACCTTACTTACTAATGTCTGAAATCTTTATTATGTTACACTCAATAATTTTATTTCATTACTACCTCACCCTCCTGTCTTTCCCAGAGCTCTTGCCATTTTTCAAAGAAGAATTGCAGAATGTGAAGGCTGAGGAGGGAGCTACAGCCTCCCTGCATTGTGAGCTGTCCAAGCCTGTCTTATCGGTACAATGGAAGAAGAACAAGCTTCTATTGAGAGCTAACAGGAAGTATGAGATGAAGCAGGATGGCTGCCTCCTCCAGCTCCTCATCAAGGAGCTCAAACCTGAAGACAGTGGAAGCTACACATGTCAAGCAGGAAGTACAGAGACCACTGCAACTGTGGCAGTAAAAGGTTTGTGCATTTGGAGATTTGCATTGCCAATGTCATACTGTCAGCAAGGTCTCAATCATAGAAAATCTAAACCTAGTCACTTTTCAAAGATTTTTTGTCATAATAAAAAACCTCCTGAAAAGAAAATGATTTGGTATATTGGGCAAACACCATTCATTATTCACATAACTAGGCTACAAAAACTTAATTTCTTCTAGCTATTTGGGCCATACTTGCTATTGTCTGAAATCTTTATTATGTTACACTCAATAATTTTATTTCATTAGTACCTCACCCTCCTGTCTTTCCCAGAGCTCTTGCCATTTTTCAAAGAAGAATTGCAGAATGTGAAAGCTGAGGAGGGAGCTACAGCCTCCCTGCATTGTGAGCTGTCCAAGCCTGTCTTATCAGTACAATGGAAGAAGAACAAGCTTCCACTGAGAGCTAACAGGAAGTATGAGATGAAGCAGGATGGCTGCCTCCTCCAGCTGCACATCAAGGAGCTCAAACCTGAAGACAGTGGAAGCTACACATGTCAAGCAGGAAGTGCGGAGACCACTGCAACTGTGGCAGTGAAAGGTGTGTTCGTTTGACACTGAACAATTGAGTGTTTGCTCTGCATGCATTTAACCCCACAACTAAATTCAATGTCCTATCTTGAGATTTCCTGAAATTTCTGGAATGTATTAAGTTGCTATTTTTGCAATTCCACCTTCTACATTGTAAGCTGGCAGGAAGGTCTTTATAATGTCTGCATTAATAAATTCATTTTCTCCTAGTTGTTAGGTCTCAAGGATTCACCGATTCCATTTAAGATGTATAAAAATGTTATATTTTTTTCCCCCTATTCAAACTCATGCTTGCAGAGCTCACACCATTCTTCAACAAAGAATTAGAAAGTGTGAAGGCTGAGGAGGGAGCTACAGCCTCTCTGTTCTGTGAGGTGTCTAAGCCTGGAGTGTCAGTACAATGGAAGAAGAACAGGCTACCACTGAGAGCCAACAGGAAGTACGAGATGAGGCAGGATGATATAAAACAAGATGGCTCCCTCCTCCAGCTGCACATCAAGGATCTCAAACCAGAAGACAGTGGCAGCTACACATGTCAAGCAGGAAATGTAGAGACCACCGCAACTGTGGCAGTGAAAGGTGTGTCCGTTTGGCAATAAGAAATTCAGTGTATGCATTCAAACACACAAACATTTGCCGTACTGATGGTTGTCTAAACGTTCTGATATGTACTGGGCTGTATTATTACAGTCCCACGCATCTCCATTGTACGTTTTCTGACAGGTCGTGATACTGTATGTATCATCAAAGACAGTTGGGTCCACTTCTGGTTAGGTTTCAAGCATTTTACCATTATACAGAAGTTTTTCCAACTCATACCTATTTCCCCAGAGCTGCCACCATGCTTCAAGAAAGACTTACAAACTGTGAAAGTTGAGGAAGGCGGTACAGCCTCCTTGTGCTGTGAGCTGTCTAAGCCTGGAGTGTCTGTACAGTGGAAAAAGAACAAGCTGCCACTGAGAGCTAACAGGAAGTTTGAAATAAAACAAGATGGCTGCCTCCTCCAGCTGCACATCAAGGAGCTCAAACCTGACGACAGTGGCAGCTACACATGTCAAGCAGGAAGTGCGGAGACCACTGCAACTGTGACAGTAAAAGGTTTGTTTGTTTGGCAATTTGCATAGCCATGACAAATTCAGTGTTAGCAATGTATTCTCTTAATACAATTCAAAGAACGTTTGTGTGATTGTCTATAACTTCTAGTACATATTGTCTTGCTCATATTGCAAACCCACATTATACGTCTTGTCCTGCTTTGGCTAGACCTAACCAAAGTTAGGAAAATGTTTAACACCTGTGTTAAACATTTTTCCATTACACTGATGATGTATTTTTATGCTTTGTCAATCTGTACCCATTTCCCAGAGCTCCCTCCATTCTTCAAGGAAGAATTAGGAAGTGTGGACGTCGAGGAGGGAGGTACAGCCTCTCTGTCCTGTGAGCTGTCTAAGCCTGGAGTGTCAGTACAATGGAAGAAGAACAGGCTGCCACTGAGAGCCAACAGGAAGTATGATATAAAACAAGATGGCTCCCTCCTCCAGCTGCACATCAAGGAGCTCAAACCTGCAGACAATGGAAGCTACACATGTCAAGTAGGAAGTGTGGAGACTACTGCAACTGTATCAGTAAAAGGTTTGTGCGTCTTTATACCTAATTGGCAAATTTAAAGGAACAAGTTGAGTTTACTCGTGTTTTTTCTGTCCAGCCTCCACCACGCATAAATCAGTTGTCAACAAAATATGTTTAATTCTCTTATCTAGCACTACATCCGACTCCACCAAAGGTAGAGCCTCTCACAATACTACCTCTGGCAAAGGGCACTGTTTCCAAACCAACTCCTACCCCAGAGAAGGAGAGGTCTGGTCTCCCAGAGGCCAAACCTATTCCTCCAGAGCCCAAAAAGAGATCTTATAGGAAAGCATCAATTACAAATTTAGAAATAGATTTGGAGCCAGTGTTTGACTTAAAACAGTCTATGCTGAGGGAGAATAATGAAGACCGAAAGGGCAGCCAACCTGCAAGGTCTATGGAGACAGACCTTGATGCTGCACAGAATGTAACACAATTAGAGAGGCATAAAGAGAAAGACAGTGAGGTGTACAAGAAAGTTGATAAGACAATGAGGCTACTGGAGCAGGATGATGGTGTTGACAGGAAGGTGGAAGAGCCAGCAAGGCCCTTGGAAACGGAGAAAGACGTTTTCATGGAGACGAGACAACCAGTAAGGAATTTAAAGAAATTAGTCAAGGTTGAACATAACGTGAGTCAGCCAGACAGGTTTCTGGGAGACACTGCATTTGAACAAAAGAAACAGCCATTAATATGTCTGGAAAAGGAAAATGAAGTTGAACAGAGGTCAAAACAACCAAGAAAGCCTTCAGAGAAAACAAGTGAAGTTGAGAGGAAGGAAAATCATCCAGGAACAGTCCTGTGGAAGAACAGTGAGGATGAAAAACAGCCTGTGAGACCACTAGAAAAGCTTATTGGGGAAGAAGCAATAAAGGATCGAGAAGAGACGTTTACAGTAAAGGAGGGGGAAGTAGACAAAACAGATGAGGAACCTTTGAAACCACCAGTAAGATCTAAAGGAAAGGTAACTGGGGCAAAGGAAACACTTAAATATGTTCCAAGGGAAACTGAGGAGACTGTAAATGATTCTGAAGAATACCATAAACAGAGAGACCATGTGAAACAACAGCAAGTGTCCACAGAGGCAGAGAGAGAGAAAAAGCCACTGAAACTAGTGCCTTCTGTAAATCAGATGGACAAACAGTCAGTACAACATCCAGAAAATACTTTAGAAAAAGTTGCTGAATTTGCCCCTCCCAAAATACCTGTGAGGATAAAAAGCAAAGCAAAGGGGGGGATGGAAAAACAATATTCAAGGGACACAGAGACAGATCAGGATGATCAACAGATGACAGGAGTTGTGGCAAAAACAACAGAAGATCAGCCAATTAAACAGTCATTAGGGTCTTTGAAAAAAGAGGTTGAAGAGAAACCAAGATTTGACAGGAAGCAGTCAGTGACAGCAGACACTGAGATAGCTGAGAAAATAAAGCAGCCTGTGAATGCAGCACCAAAGGATGCAAACACCAGGCAATCATTTAAACAACCAGTAAAACCCATGAGAGAAGAACCTGGAGGGGGCCAGGAAATAAAACTGGCAGTCGAGCCAATGAGAAGGGAGGAAGAACAACAAACAACAAAGATGACAGAAGACATTCCTCTCCTCTACATTTCTGAAGATGAAACTTTCTCGGAGGCTTTGAGTGAGATACCAGCGAACTACACCTATATCCAGCCGCCTGGCTCTTTTGTTGAGGGTTCCACCCAACCCTCTACTCTTCCTGCAATTAATGTACCCCAGAAGGCACAACCAACAAATGATGCTACACCAGAGATTGACGTCAGCACTGAGGACGAACCACAATTGCAAGAGGCCGCGGTCAAGATTCAGGCTGCCTTCAAAGGTTACAAAACCCGCAAAGACATGCGACCTGTCTTTAAGGAGGTGTTTAAGAACCAGACTGTAGATCTTCATGGTACCGTCACTCTAGTGTGCATTGTAGAAGGAAAGCCCAGCACAGTTCGCTGGCTGAAAAACGGCCAACAAATCACTAATGACGAGCGGCGCCGTATTGAGACTACAGAGGATGGCGTATGTACACTACTGATAATATACCTGACCACCAATGACAGTGGAATCTACACATGTGAGGTGGTGAATAAGTTTGGTGTGACCTCCTACAATGGAAACATAACAGTAGTGCAACCTCAGAAGCCTGCTCAGGTAGTCCAGAAGCCTGTACACCCACCCTTTGCAGCTATAACTCCCCTGCAACTCGCCCCACCAAAGCCTGAGGCCCAGGCTAAAACACAGACTCAGAATCTGCCTCAGACTCAAACCCAGATACCCACAACAGCTACAGCTGTTGAGAACCTAGTAGAAAGTGTGAGTGTTTCTCTGTGGGAGGCCTACAACCTGACTGAGCAGCAGGACACTCAGATGAGCCTGCAAGAGAGGAGAGGATCCTCCGTCATTGCTGCCAGCTCCAGTGAGTAACACGTTTATTCTCTAAATGTAACCACAAAAAATAGGGATTTTATAATCATATATTTACAGTATAGTGTATTTGATTTTCTGCCTTCCACAGTGTCGAGTCCCTCTGATTATGACACAGCTCCAGATATAATGGAACCTGTTGAGACTGGCCCTGCTGTACCGAGGTCAGATGGCAGCAAGAGGATTAGTTTTCTTACCTTGATTTTATTGCTAATCTTTTATATTGTGCTCAGAAAGATACCCAAAATATTTATGAATACTGTTACAGGGAAACGACAAAAGCAGTGGACCAAGTGCCTCCAAAAGATGATAAAGACCAGATAGCTCTTCCACAATCTCCTAAATTACTACTGAAGGTCAAAGGTCAGCTATGTTGATTTCCTTTGTTGCTGTTATTAATTGTTTATCACCTCTCCACTGGTTCTTTCTAAGTTTCCTATCGGGTATATTATAGCTGTCTTCCTCTGTAATTGGTAGGGGCTCATGAAGGTAAGCTGAGGACACCATCTCCTAAACACCACCGTGCTCAGACACCCTTAACTAGTACTGTCTCTGGATCAGAGTCAGAAGAGGAAGAGGATAGACGAGAGGTATACGTTGTTCCATTTTGAATGAATGCACTGTATTTATTGACTTGTGTTGTGCTCTGTAGACATGCATGCAATAATTGTGATTTAATTTAGTAACAATCTGAAAAAGTAATATTGCCCATTTGATTGTAAAAGCCTTAAATCATGTATTTGCTTTTTTCACCTCAGACATTTGAAATGTATGTGTCTCGAGCTGATTGCAGTCCTACCAGCGGAAATAAGGACAGTTTTGTTCTGAAGGAGGGCCAGTTTGTAGAGGTCCTGGATTCTGTTCATCCTGACACGTGGCTGGTGAGGACCAAACCCACCAAAACCAACCCTGCTCGACAGGGATGGCTGTGTCCAGCCTACCTAGAGAAGAAGAGGAAGGTAGGATGAAGAGAACCAGATGTTAACTCCAATATTGAGTAAACATGTTAGATTCTGAAACATTAACAATATACTGTACGTTTGCAATGTTGTGCTGTCAATAGAGACATTTATTTCATGAAGTGCTGAGAAATGAAAATACTTTTAATAATAAATACATGACTTCCATCTGAACAGGAGATCTTCCCGCAACTGAGAGCTCCTCAAGAGGATCTTGATGAAATTGGGTCTACAGGAGAAGAGTACAGGAGAGCTCTGAGGTCCGTCAGTCTGCAATTAATACTGACAGATTAAATAAACTGGGAGGAACGTCACTGGGCACTATTATTTGGATTAAATGTATTGTTATCGGATACATTTATTTGGATAATTATATTTATTGGAAAACATTTAGAAAATTATTGTTTCTACTATTTGTTTTTTTCACTTATTCCTCTTAGCATCTTGATAACGTGACTTTTGTGATGATGGAGAACACATTTTGTTCCAGTAGCATATCTGAGATGTGGACAGCAAAAAAAAAAACAAACTCTGCTGCATCACTGCCAATCTGCATTAAATTCTCTTTATCTTTAGTCAACTGATCCAAGGCCTGATTGATGGAGAGGAGGAGTTTGTAAAGGAGATGATGATGTTCACCTCTCACCAACTAAATTATTTGGACTCCAGCCACCAGGTCCCCATTAACATCCTCAACCAGAAAGAGATTGTTTTCAGGAATATCAAGGACATTGTGTTTCTGCATGAGAGGTAATACACACACGCACACAGGAAATGCATTGTACATGTACTGTTGTGTACATAACTAATATAATGCTCATTTGAATGTGTTTAAACAACATGCAAATAAATAATACTGACTGATTCTGATGCTGACATTATTGTCCTCTTAGATCCCTCCTTCCCGGTCTGAGAGAGTGTGCCACAGATGACGACGTGGCCATGCATCTGATCAAGCACACTGAGGACTTTGAAAAGTATCTTCACTACATGGTGGGACAAGCACAAGCAGAGGCCTGCGTCACCGATAAGGCTATCCAACAGTGTTTCAAAGTACTCACAAAATCTGTTTGGATTTCATATACGCATGAATATTGTAGAAACTAAGGTGCTGAATAGCAACATTATTACACTGATGTTCTTTATTTCTCTAATATGTTGCTCATTACAATTCAGGAGTTAACAGACGCTGGTAAGCCTGAGGCTCCTGCCATGGATGTTGTTACCTTCCTCCAGCGACCAGTGGAGAGGATTCAAACCTACCAGGCTTTACTGAAGGTCAGCATACAGTTTAATTTTTCCAATATGTGTGTGAAACCTTGATCGTCAATGTCAGAGTGATAGTGGTAATGCCTGAAATATATTATTCATAGACATAGATAAATAATGTATTACTGCCTGGGATGTAAGTAAACATTATATTGGCAGGAGTTAATCAAGAACAAAGCCAAAAGTGGCCAGAGCTGCTGTCTTTTGGAGGATGCCTTCTCTATAGTCTCCTGTCTACCCTGGAGGTCTGACAACCTGCACCAGGTCTCCCTCATCGAGAACTACCCAGCTCCTCTAACAACCCTGGGCGAGCCCGTGCGACAGGTAACTACAGATGACTGGCATGTTTTTATATCCTGGTTAGGCTCCGGGTCCAGTATGAACATAAAAACCTGAACACTATTAGAAGGTTATTACTAATTACTAGTAATTACAGAATTACTTGAAGGGTCATCAGTCTTGGACATGCACTCTGATAAAAAAGACATCCATTCACACTTGGTCATCATACTGTATGGTCCTCACTTGCCATCTTCCCTTCAGGGAGTCTTAACTGTGTGGGAGGAATCGCCAGAAATAAAGATGGCCTCTAGAGGGCATCAGAGACAAGTCTTTCTCTTCAAGGAATGTATTGTACTGTGTAAACTGAAAAGACATTCCAGTGCAAACACTGACATCTACACCTTCAAGAACAAAATGAAGGTAAGATCTGTTCTAATTTCTTTCTCATTTATTCTACTTTCCTACAGCAGGTGAAACAATGCTCAAAGGAAACCATTAAATACCACATTTGGCCACATGTGATGACAATTCCCGTACTTCAATGTACTCTCATAGCTGTTTCCAACTCTTGACCTCATCTTTCTCATTCTCACTTTGGCAACCTACCTAGCTGAATGATGTGGAGATAAAGGAGGCTGTGGGTGGAGATGAAAAGGTTTGGGGGTTGTGGCATGAGCACAGGGGCTCACTGCGGAGGTACACACTGCAGGGCCGCTCCTCCCTGGTTAAACTCTCCTGGCTCAAGGACCTGAAGGAGCTACAGCAACGTTCCAGCCTGCCCACTAACAGTAAGCCTTTCTTTGGGAAGGGAGGTAAATCAAATCTGTGTTCAAGCAGTATGTTCTATTCTTAAAATAACAATGGCAGCTAAATGATTAGCCTGACTTCTGATATTCTGAACCCTGTAGCTGTTGTGGGCGGACTAAAGGTTTTGTTTTGTTTTGTCAAGTGTGTTTCTCAGAGTTGCCGAGGGTCCAACCTTTTCTATGGAATTGATATGGCTAACATTTTTTTAAAAATGCTTGCTGAGTGATTTCTGTATATGTGTTAACAGGCCCACCAGTGTTTGAGTCACTGTTGTCTGACTGCACAACAAAGATAGGGCAGACCATCAAACTGACCTGTGAGGTCACAGGATCACCGAAACCAGTGGTCAGCTGGCTCAAAGGTCAGAAATAGCTTATTAAACTACAAATATAAAATATGTATATACTGTACATGTTGTACCCTAGCATTACAAGGTGTTACAAGAAGCAGTTATTAATTAATTGTTATTATGTTGCATGCATTGTGTGGTTTGGTCACAATGATAGCTTCACAGTCAAAATCTGATGTCCACCTCTTAGATGGCCTTCCTTTAGAGGATGACCCCCGTCACATCATCACAGCAGACCGCTCAGGCACCTGCAGTCTCATCCTTGACAGCCTCACTGCAGAGGACTCTGGACAGTATGCTTGCTATGCTAACAGCTCCATGGGCAGTGCTGGTACTCTGGCTAAGGTTGTGGTGCAGGGTGAGTCTATGTCTGTAGGTTAATCCTGCACATACAGTATATGCAGTGTGGAACACAGGACCTCTACCACTACTAGAACTCATATTGCCACGCCTACTACTGTTATTGCTAGTGCGATAATGATGCTACAACTGGGAACACGATTACAGTTACAACTTTACAACTATTGGCAATGTTAGTTCTACTACCTTTGCATCTACCGTTACTTAGTAGTACTGCTGTGATTACAGCTGTCACACTTTCTACTATTGCTGTCACTACAACTACTACTACTGCAACTGTGGTTTCTAATACTAATATTTTTTCTACCTACTACTATATACTTCTACTATACTGTAATACTACTATCAATACCCCCACAACAGTTACTTCAATCACTACTACTGTTGCTACCACTGTTATAACTGCTATCACATTTTCTGTTGTGATGGCTACTTCTATAAGTTCTACTATTACTACTACATCTATTACTACTATTATTGCTGTAACTACTGGTATTACTAATATCATTATGTTACTAATTACTATTACTATAACTGCCACTATTGTACTATTTCTGATTATAGGGGTACAGACGACACTTTAATGTATTTCTTCTCCTCTCCAGCTCCACCCAGATTTGTGTGTCGGCTGGAGAGTGCTTGTCTGATAGAAGGAGAGGATATTCAGTTTACCTGCTCCACACTTACTACTCCTTTACCACGAATCAGGTAAGGCAAACACAGAGCAATTGTAACAGCAATAGTTTCTATATGACGTTTTGGTATTTGTATGAGTCAAACACAGCCATCTTTGGGTTTGGCAGGTGGTTGAAAGACGGCAGAGAGTTGACTGACCAGCAAAAATACTTCATCCTGAATGATGCCCGGAGTGGGATCTTGTGTCTGACAGTCACCAGTGCAACAGAGGCAGATATTGGACAGTATGAGTGTGAGGTATAAAACTCATATCCATAAAGTCTACAATGTATCAAGATAGTCAGAATCATTTATATCACAGAGCTTCCTTTAAGATATAGTACGTCAAATGTTTGTTTTGTTTAGCTTTGGAATGAGTTTGGCTGCGTCAAGTGCAAGGCAGGACTGTGCCCCGCTTATGTACCACCGATTGACATCAAGAGCGACCAACCACAGGACTTACCTCCTAAAGGTAGGACAGCCAGAGCTGCTGAAGGTAAACAAATCCACACAGGATGGCAACCAAGGACAGGGTTTTCATGTGGATGCTCCACACTTTCACTAGTCCAGCTGTGTTTGAGAAGGGAATGAAGCACATGCCATTGTCAGGTTTCACTTCAGTTGACCTCCCTTCTGATCCTGTCACCCTTTTTTGCATCACATCATGTGACATCTCTGCACTTTCCAACAAACTGCAACAATTTGCATCAATTCCTTCTTTCAACCACTACCATTCATCCATTTTATCCAGTTGGTGCCATCTTGAGATTCTACTCACATTTTCCCATTTCACATACCTTCAAATCATAAGTAGTTCCAACTACCATATCAGTTGTCACTAGATCCCCAGGGATTATGGCACGGACTGAAGTCTATGCATGCATGTGAACAAGATAAAACATAAAGAATGGACTGTTCCCATCTGCACCAAATTTTTATTATTAATTACTATTAATACTATTAACTGTATTATATGATGGTATGCATCAGCTAAAAGCACCCTACACATGTTTTCTCCACTTTTCACTTATCCATTTCAGATATTGCCATTTGAGTTAAGTGATTGTTTAGGTTGCTTAACTTAAAAGGAAGCATGAGATGACTAATGCGTACTTCATAAGTGCACACTGTCTGTGTGTCTGTCTACAAATATCAGTGGCTAACCCCTCTCCCAGACCTCTACAATGACCTTAGCCACTTTAAACCTATACCTAAACATAACCATCTCATTCCTGTACATAACCAATTTTAACTTTGCTCTTTGGTCTTGAATATGTTTCCCCACTCTTCATCTGTTCGTCTGACTAGTGGTGAGTCCCTAGCACTTCTGTGTGCAACTAAAACCTAACAATAACTATTATAATAATATTATAATTATAATTAATAACAACTTTCTGTTGCCATACCCCAGCAGGATCTAGTGGCTACCATTCAGCATAGACATCATAGTGCACTTCCCAGCATCCTCACCCTCAAAAAGACATTGATTCATGTATTGTATGGAATGTTTTTAAGTTTTTCATCATGTTTCTACTTTCCGCAGACAGCATGGGTTGAAACAGATTATTTTCCTCCATTAGACTGACTTTAGGATCTAAAAGTCAGCCAAACCTTGATGTGCCATAAACTAATTGCAGTAATTTAAATAAAGAGATAGCCGATAGATGTGCTAGTATTTATCAATTTACCACTTTTGCTATCACATAGGATCAGCAATAAAAGTAGTTCAATATAGTCGCCAAAATCAGTAGAATTATTAGATGTTCATGAAAACCTTCTGTAAGTTTGACATACAATATTCTTTATATGGACTATAAAGTCACTCATATATATATTTTCTGTCTTTTTGACACCGGTTCACCATGTTTGCACTTCCATTGTCCATAACCTACATGTTTTCCATCTTCCCTCTACTAGTCATAAAGCAGGAGGTTCCTCACATGGACTGTTCCATGTAAGTCATCATTGTCATGATAACAAAAAACCATTTGACATTCCCCTTTTTCCTCTTGCCAACGCATGCCCAGCTAACTCTTCACTCCTACGGGTTAAGCACTCAAGTACCGAGGTAAGAAATGTATTTTTACTGCTCCTGGTATGTAAGGTAATGTACTCTTCCACTTTTCCTTTTCCAATTATTCAGTACACATACAGCACAGTCAAGGCCATTTCTTCCTCAAAATATATTTAAAAGTACATTCTTTTTTTAAGTATTTGACCCATAGATTTCTGCTGAGTGGCATTTTGGTTATCATAGATGCAGACTCAGAGGGCTGGTCCACTGCCTTTGTGAAGAAATGGTTACAGACTGATTTCAGCCCCACCTCTATTGCTAAGATGCTCTTCCCTCCTGGACAGTAAGTTTACTATCACCAACACTGCTGTTGTGTTGACCTTCCTTTGAATAAACTCCGCATCAGCCTCAGTGCCTTTGGTTAGTCAAAGCCTTGATTTGATAGTTAGTTTCACAATAGTTATATTAGAACTAGGTGGTAAAATAGTAAAAATGTAAATGTTAGCAACTGTGAAGTAGTTGTGTGAATAGATAGTTATGTTCCTGGACTGAGCAGTAATATTTAATTAACCTGTCCCTTTTAACTTGTCTTTGTCTGCAGAGCTGAATGTAGTACTGAAGAGGCAGTTCCTGCTTCGACATCCATGGATCAGGTGCTACAGCATCCTGTGTGTTACCTAGAGGAGGAAGAGGAAGAGATCTACATCTCAGAGTCAATGCAGGAAATTACAGATGGTATTCTTGTCTCTTAAACATAGGAGTGTGACTACTATCAAACTCTGTGTGACTACTAACTGATGTGATCTCCTGTTCAGCTCCTCCCTCCATCCAGGTACCCACTGAGGACATGTGTGTGGAGCCTGGCCAATCAGCTAGATTTTCTGCCATCATCACAGGAAGACCTACTCCTAAGATACAGTGGTACAAGGTGGGACTACCGTAGTGGTGTAGTGGTGTAGAGGATCAGTGGTGCCCACCTGAAGGGTTGGTTGCAAGAAAATCTTGGGGTGGCTGGGTTGTGACATGATAGCATAAAATAGCATATTCCATATACCAAACATTTTCTTTTCTCTTTCTAGTTTATATTTTTACATTGTAAAATACTAAATAGTTTACAGTCAAAATGCCTCCTCTGAGAATTTTAGGGTTAAACCTCCTGTTTTGATAGGTCAGAGGACATTACATTGTTTTAGGGAGTCACAAGACAAATATTTGAACATTTGGTAGTTGCCCCTATTAAACCTTATTCTTTCTTCTGTGATTGGAGGATGGAGAAGTGCTTGCAGCCAATGAGAATATGGAGATAGTCCAGTATGGGGCCCGCTGCTCAGTGACCATAGTGTGCCCTGAGGGTGAGGACAGTGGCATTTACACCTGCTTGGCCTACAATGACTTTGGCCATGCCTCATGCCAGGCTCAGCTGACAGTGGAGGAAGGTGAGGCAACAGCAATGCTGCTTTGCATCATTATTTTAGTTCTATAGATATAATTAATTCATCAGATCTAACTGCAAAACCTTATCAACAGCTAATGGCCAATGTAGCTTAGACATAACACATGTCACAAAATTATATTATAATCAATATATGGTTCGTTGGTGTCGGTCCAAGTGGTGGACCTGTTTTATTAAGTTTTGTTTTCTCTGCAGGTCCACTGGAGCGTCAGGAGAGAGAGGTGGAGCTGGGGAAGAGGAGGAAGTTATTCTCTGTCTATGATGTCCATGAGGAAATTGGAAGGTGAACCTGTAGTTTCTATTTATGTAGTCCAACCTGCCCATGAGCCCTGTTAAGGTTTGATTTGATCAACATCATCTCTCTGTGTTTTAGGGGAACCTTCGGGGCAGTAAAGCGTGTAGTCCACAGAAGGACAGGTGAGGTATTTGCTGCCAAGTTTCTGCCCTTGCGAAGCAGCAGTCGGACCAGGGCTTTCCAGGAGAGGGACTTGTTATCCCGACTGGCTCACCCGAGAGTGGCCTGTCTGCTGGACTTCTTTTGCACCAGACGCACTATGGTGCTGATCACAGAAGTGTATCCTTCTTGTTAAAGGTCACAATATGATCACTCCTTTTTCCTCACAGTGGTTTTAGTTTGTTGAGGTTGATTTGTATTCAGGTAAGAGTTCTTTAACACCATTGGTAGCTGCTGTTCTCATGGACTTTTGGACCATTTATTACTGAAAGGATCAGTCTCAGAGAAAGAGGTAGAAGCTCATATTTATTATACAAAATATATTTTTGTGCAAATATTGTGTATGACTCCTGACTAATATTCTGCATTTTATTTCAGGTTCAGTCATACGTCCAGCAAATCCTTGAAGGAGTTGGTCACATTCACAGCATGAACATTTTGCATCTGGACATTAAAGTGAGATTTCCGTTCCAGTCAACATTGCAATATTGTCTGTCATTGTTTTTATGCAATTCCTAACTTAACTTAATCCTAACTTATTAATGCTCCCTTCAGCCTGACAATATCCTAATGGTGTATCCGCCCAGAGATGAGATCAAGATCTGTGACTTTGGCTTCTGCCAAGAAATAGACACATCCAGACACCAATACAGCATGATTGGTACACCAGAGTTTGTTGCCCCTGAGATTGTTCACCAAGAACCAGTAACTGTGGCCAGTGATATTTGGTGAGTTTAACCACAATTCTAGTTATTTCTCTCAGATGAAATTCCAGATGCCCCTCTAGTATTACAAGGAGATTTAAATAAAAGCTAAAACTGATTTGCAATTAACTGTGTATGATTATAAACTACAGAGCAAAATAAGACAAGATTACATTAATATCGCTTATTCTCTCTGACAGGTCTGTAGGTGTTATAGCCTATATATGGTATGTATGTATCAAAATCTTCAATATACAGTTTATCATAAAGCTGTGCATATGACTCCTGAGTTATTACTTACATCACGTTTTGTCTTTATGTTGACAGTCTGGTGTGCCGATGCCCTTTTGCGGGGGAGACGGACCGTGCTACACTGCTGAGGGTGGGAGAGGGGACCCAGAACTGGGACGCCCCTGATGTCACTAACAGGAGTCCTGAGGCCCAGAACTTTCTCCACATGCTCCTTCAGCCAGATCCAGAGTAGGGAACCTGTTTAATTATTGCTTACACTGCCACATCAGTCCAGTCACACACAAATTTGCAAAGTCATCAAAGATATTTTCTAATCTTGGGTTAGACATAACCCAAAATGCAAAACAAAATACAAGAAATTGTATTGTAAAAGTGAATATAGCTAATTTTGAAAGCTTAGTCTTGACTCTTGACGAAGATCCAGAGAGACCGAAACATGAGTATGAACAATAAATTCAACCCAAAATACCTGGCAAAACAATCAATGAATTGAAAAGTGGCTAAAAGCTGCATAAAACTACATTATCTAGGCTGATTATTCTTTGTGGCTGATGTTGATATTAAAATATTGCCAGTACAGCCTATTACTGAACTATTAGGAGTGGCTGTCTTGACTGTCAGTAAAGGTGCAGCATAGCACACATCTGACCACTCCCAATTATCCTCTACCTAGGAAGCGACCATCTGCCTTTGAGTGCTTGAGCCACGAATGGATCCAGGTGAGAGGAAATATATCACAATAGGTGTTTAATAAAGTTTTCCTGTATTCAAAAACATACCACTGTAACTAAGGTGCACAACTAAACACACAATTTTTTATAAACCGTGTTCAGGACGAGCATGCAGGAGAAGATACTGATGAAATCAACACAAAGAGTTTGAAAATCTTCATCTCAAAAAGGAAATGGCAGGTGAGTTTCCTCTCTTTGATTGTATCATCCATTGAAGCCACAACCTCTAGAGTATAAAGGAAGTACTAACAGGTTTCTTGTAATGTTGATAATCCTTCATTATATGAGTTGAATTCACAGTAGATCATACAATTTCCTTAAAAATAAATCATGTTGTCTAAATCTGTTTACGCCAGTATGTTTCCCATCTATCCTTCCAGCGTTCTTTGACTTGCGTTGGGTCAGTTCTCACATTGAGGCCCATCCCCGAGCTGCTGGACGCTCCTCTCAGAGACACTGCAGTGACAGTGCCCCGCGAGCCCCAGGAACACAGCAGCACTTCTCTGAGCAGTGGCTCCTCATCTGAGTTAGATGAAGCTGACTCTTGGGACTTTTTCCAGCAGTGCAGCCCGACTGAGGAGGAGGAAGAAACAGATGAGGACTATGATCCTTTAACGGAGAGAGCGCAGATCCCTGAGCCTTTTGCCAGACTCCACCTAGATGCAGAAGAGGAAGGGGAAGTTACATTAGGGGAGGAAGAGGATGGGGAGATGGTTGGAAGGAGGAGTGTACTAGAGCGGAGTATAAGCAGGCAGTCAGTTGCATCATCAGATGTGTCATGCCAACAGACACCTCAGAGGGAGCGTAGGTTCAGCAAAGACAGTCCATCTCTTTATCTATCTGATGGGGATGAGGGTTCAGGGAGTGACGGAGGTCGCATCCCTCGCGGCAGTGTCATCCGAAGCACTTTCTACAGCACCTCTCATCAGCTTTCCCCCATGTCTGCCAGACACATGACATTACGGGACAAATTCCAGGCCAAAAAGCAGGAGAGAGGGCGCAAACCACTCCGGAGAAGCTATTCAGGACGTCTCAACGAGCCTCTTATTGAATATGTTGAGGATGAGACAGACACCAATCGTGGCCAGAGACGGGCATCTATCCAGCCTAACATGCAGAAGTCCTGCTCCTTTGACAGCGGTGTTGGCCTTGCCAACACCAACGCACACCATCGCAGGAGGAGCAGGTCTCTTGATGAGTATTCTCGACGTTCTCCCTGCTCTCCCAAGCGCACAAAGTCAGGTGAAGAAGAAGGCTCTCAAAGTCTGAAGGAAGATTTCACAGATGATGAAGTAGCAGGGAGAAACTTGTTGGCCATCCCAAGCCCTCTGCGACCCACAAGAAGAGGCTCTGTCGCTCCACTGCAAGTGGCTAGCATGCTGGGTAGATCATCTGTTTCCTCAAATGTCCTTACCGGAGACAGAACAAGCCCCAGGCTGGACCAGGAGCAGACAGAGGGCGACACCTTTGCTGGATCCCAGCGGTCTCTGGCTGACTCATCTATTTTAGAGCATGGTGGTTCTGAGTCTTCAAGTAGACTCGGCTCCTGCGAGGATTTGAGTCATGGTGATCTCAGAGGAAGAAATAGATCAGGAGAGAGTGAAGGGTATGATGATCAGGGAGAGCCTCGGATTTTACCATCGCCATCCTCTTTCCAAGAAGTTAAACCCAGGAGCTTGTTTCCCCAGGCACCGCCACGTAACCGCACCCGCTCCAACCCCAACTTATCTGCAAACAGCAGAGGTCAGCCGGGGACCCCGCTAATGGTGAGTCCCAGTCCCAGCCTCTCTTCTCTCCAGGCTCCAGAGAGGCCTCCCAGGGCCAGGGACAAGAAGGAGGGCCATGGCCTCCAGAGGCATGCATCCGCTCCAGCCCTTGAAGCCCGGCCACCTACGGGAAAGTCACCCAAGTTGGGACTGCTAAAGATCTTTCGCAGGCAGTCCTGGACCGGCCACTCATACTCCCAGCTGGAGAACACAGAGTTAGGACCCACACTAGGAGAGATCATGAAGCTGGATACTCCCACTATGTCTCTGAGGAAGAAAATGAGAGCTTCAGCCTCCAGCCTGACCAAGCTGTTTTCCAGGTCTTCTAGTAGGGAGGATGTGAGTAAAGGAGGTGAGCTATTATAAATTATGTTTATTTTATTTGATCATTAAACACACTATGTTAAGCAGCATCCATATTAAGGATGCAGATACAAATATATTGTCCAATCTTTTTCCTTTTGTGTTGTTTGTCTTTTTTTAACAGGGCCAATAGTGAAAGGATCAGCTCCCATCCCACCTGAAAGGCAGCGTAGCACTGGTCTTGAAAGTCCAAAAAAGATGGCCTCCAAACTCTTACCTTCTTTTAAAATACCTGCATTCAAAAAGTCAAAAGGTAGAGAATAAACTACTTTCTGTGGATTTTGTATTTCCAGTCCGAAATCCAGCTATCATCATTTTGCTAAAAATCTGGTTGTGTATGTTTGTTCTGCTCCATGATTTCCAGATTTGTTAGTCCGTCCCAATAAGGCTGAAGTGCTCCAGTTAGATGGAGGTGGATTCTTGCTCTTTTGGAGACCAGTCCAGTCTAGTGACCTTGTCACCTACTGCGTGCAGTACTGTACAGATGGTGGGTTCACAGAGATCATATAGCAGCACCGTTTGTGTTAAAAGGAAACAAATTTAACCAAATTAGTTGTTTATGTTTTGATAGTCCCTATTACTGAAATTTAAAATGTAATCTATTTGCATACGGGATAAAAGTGTTTCATGATGAAGACTAAACTGGGGTGAATTGTTATTCGTATCCTGACACAATACATTTGAAGATAAAAACTGCCCTGTGTCTTGCCAACCGATGTTGTCTACTTTCCAGTAAGACATGGCTGTATGCTTCTTCTTTACTTTCAAATTGACCTCAACGATCATTTTATTTCCAATAGTGCAATATCACTAATATCACAGATACTTGAATCTACAGCAAGATCATTACAATGTGCAGTAACTGTAGATTTCACAGTAAAACTCGAGTGCCGTTTGCCTCCTCAGGTGGCGAATGGACGGTCCTGTCAGAGGAGGTGACAGATAGCTGCTATGTGGTGAAGGATTTACTCAGAGGAGCTTCATATGTGTTCAGGGTGGGCTGCATCACCAAGATGGGAGCAGGACCTTTCAGTGATGCTTCAGCACCTGTTGTTATGGCTACTCATGCTGAAGGCAAGAAAAATACCCTCAAGCATTTTTTTTACCTGAGAGCAGGCTTTATAAATGTAGCAGGAAAGAGTTTGCCTGACTGGTTTGGCGTGTTCAACATCTTCAACTGTGCATTGTACAAACAGCTACTACATGTACTACGAGGGTTACAGTGTTTTCACCTGTATTTACTTTGTTGCACAGAGACTCACATTCCTCTCATCCAGACGGAGTCACTGGGATCAAAGGTCATTGGGTCAGTGGGACAGACAACACACAAAAACTACAGTTTCCTCTCTGAAATCAACAGGTGGGATTCTTAAGTAGAAGCTGCTATTTTTCAGCAAATCGTCTCTTTTATTCATGATCTAAAAAAAAATTTAAGTGTTTTTATGTACTTCAGTAAATGTTTTTCTACCTTTGGGTTTTTATTTTGAAATGTAGGTTGAAACTTTTCAGGTTTCTCAAGTCTGTCACAGATTCTGATATTTTCCTGATAGTTTGTGCTAATATTGAATAGTTTTCATCTTTATACCCTATTATATAAAAATAATTATAATAATAAAGTATTTTCCAACAGTCTTTGGTTCTTAGGGTTACATGTAGCATGTGGACCATCATCCATTCTTCACCTGCTTATTCACAGGGGACTGGAACCAATTCCAGCATGCATTAGGAAAAGGATAATCTTATCTTTTGTTTTCTGCTCTTTCAGGGGTCGTTTCAGCGTAGTAACCCTGTGCAGGGATGCCGAGACCAGCCAAGTGTTTGCTGCCAAGATCACCCCTTACCAAGCAGAGCAGAGGCAGTTGGTGCTGAGGGAATACCAGCTGCTGAAGAGGCTTCATCACCCCCACCTGGTGCAGCTGCACAGTGCCTTTATCACCTCCTGCTACTTGGTGTTAGTGGAGGAGCTGTGTCCCGGCAAGGAGCTGCTCTACAGTCTGGCAGCAAGGTTAAGGGAGTCTGTAGAAACATAACGAAGGACCGAATTGTTTGTGCAGGGATTTATACACAAAGGGACCATTTCAAGCATCCATTTGGGAAAGAAATGCAGTGACATTTAAAGAAAAAAATGTTTATTCTATCCTGGTAATCCTCACTGTGTTACGCATGTCATCTTAAAACTAAATCTTTGTGTGATTTTCAGATACTTTACACAAATCAAACTAAATGACAAGTTTATTATTATTATCTGTTTCAGACACATGTCAAAGAGGTTACTTTTGTGCAACCTGTAGCCCTTTGTGGCAATCCCTCACATCCTGTAGTGTTCACAAACCTGTCCATCTGCGCTTGTGCCCTCTCAGAGATCTGTATGCAGAGACTCATGTCGCAGAGCTGCTGGTTCAGATTCTGAGTGCAGTCGACTACCTTCACAGCCGTCGAGTCATGCACCTGGACCTGAAGTCTGACAACATGCTGGTGGATGACTGTAACCACCTGAAGATAGTTGATTTGGGCTCGGCTCAGTCCTTCACACCCGGTCAGCCTCTCAACATCGAGCACATCCAGGGCCTGTCGGAGAGCAAAGGTACGTGTGTATATTTAGTTTCATTTCAAAAGGCAAACTAAAACATTTTGATGCTTGCATTGTTGTCTTCTAATGCACTGAACCTTTGACTGTCATGGCTGTGGCAGCAAAGGTACACATTCTTTAAGGGAGGACAGACTGATGGCTGGAAATAATTCAGCCTAACTTCATCCGCCTCAGCTGATCCTTGCTAACATAGCCTAACAAGCCCAAGTCCATTTTCTTATCTTTTTTTTTTTTAAATCCATTTCTTTCTTGTCATTTTCCTAATTCGGAAAATGAAGCATGTGAGTGAATGTGACATTGCCAGTAACAGCACAACTCTTTAAGAACAATGTCCTGTGTCTGTCTGTTTTGTCAGTTTATATTGTCCTTCCTAAAGCTCCGGAAATCCTGGAGGGTCATGGTGTCGGCCCCGAAACTGACATTTGGGCCATTGGAGTTCTGTCGTTCATCATGTAAGTATGGAGAAACAGGTGGAATAGTTGTATCTAGTTTTTTGTTTAAAAAAAATATTGAACCATGTTTGTTAGATTCAAATCTTCCTGTTTTACACTACAATTCAATATGATAAATATGGCTCCCACTTTTCTAAACCAGTGATCACAATACCAGAAGAAAGTATAACATTATTCTAAAGGATAGCAGGAAATTAACAATTCTAAAGATTTAACCATCCAAGCTTTCTTTCTTTAGATAATATTCTTTTCCATTATGTAAGTTTGAAGTAAGGCTGATGAGTTCAGCGCATACAAGTAGTTGAAGTCCTTTGATAATGAAATGTTAACTATGCTACTGACTGAATCTTCTGTAATCTTGAATTAAGAACACATTTAGTAAAGTATAGTTTCTATTTTTGTACAATGTACGTTTTTATTGTTTTGTTTCTTCACTAGGTTGAGCGCCGACAGCCCGTTCCATGCAGAGCTCAGCTGGGAGCAAGACAGAAACATCAAGAAAGGGAAGATCCAATTTGGACGCTGTTACCCTGGTCTGTCAGAGGGAGCCTTAAACTTCATGAAGAGCAGCCTGAACAACAAATCCTGGTGAGTGTCTCTCTTCTACTCTAGTCTGCATTAGTGCAACTTTACTCAATATACAGAACATACATGCTGCTTTCAAGTTCTCATTCTTCTTATCTAAACCAAACTAAAGATTATTTGTGTGAACAGTTGTATTAGTGAATTAGGAACATAAATGTGTATATTCTAAAATCAATACAGGGGTCGACCCACTGCAGCCGAGTGTCTCCAGAACCTATGGCTGCGTGCCCAGCGTGCCCCACACAAAGGCAGACACTCCAAAGTGTGTTTCTCCACAGACAAGCTTAAAGATTACCTCAAGCAGAAGGAGGAGAAAAGAAACCAGGTCCACACCAAGATCCAGGGTCCCTTCTTCCAGTAAGGCAACACTGTAGGGGTTTCTGTAATCAGCAGGATGTCCTAAAAGCTATGCAGCCTTATAACCAGCACCTTTCTTTTCAGCTGAATGTTTCCTGTGTGGCTCTTTTCTGGCGAGCTAGCGCCAGGCCAGATTTCTAAAATCATTTTAGTATCGCCTGATTTTGAAAATGTGACGCGTCTTAATGAGTTTTCAAGTGTTTCAAAGTTTATTTATTCTTTAGCTTGTATACGTGAGTGTGCTGAATGTTTGTGCTTTGGTCTATATGGAAAAATATCAGGGATACGGTTTAGTCTAAGCAACAAGTGCACACGTGTGCATGAGTTGTAAAATATGTGAGGAACTGGTGTGTTGCTCTGCAGTGTCAGACTCAGATGCTTATGTTTGGCCTTAATGTGAAAAATATTTTCTCTGCTATTCTTCTTCACACAGAAAGTAGGTATCTTTTCTGAATAATGTATTTTATTTAATAATGTACATGTTTTGCATTAAAGTTTTAATGTATACATGGGAAATATTTATAGATTTATAGGTTTTATTGAATGCTATTGAAGTTTCACAATTCTTAAATATTGGATGAGTTAGTGAATGAAAAATCTAATAAATGGCACAAAAGTAGTAAGTCATTGTCCTCACATTCTTTATTCAGTCTCATTGGTATACAAACACACAAACATACATTCAAATGTTTTGTATGTAATATGTGCTGTGATTTTATGTCAGACGTCCTTCATGTAATGTTTAGATACAATATTAGAACAGACTACAGTAATACACTTAACTACGAGTTAATTTATACTGACGTGCACTCCACACTTGTGGGCAGGCCTTTGGGTAATTAAGACCAAATGTAGCACAGTATTTGGCAGTTGTATCTATTGATTTTCTTTGACATGGCAGCTGAGCCAGCTGGCACAAATGTATGAGGATTTTCATACCTATATATCAATCACTGCTTTAAATTAAATCTAACACAAACCCCTGTTCTCTTAGTCAAGAACAAAAAACGTTCCCTCTTTTCCATCTGAGCATCATTGAGGATGAAACTGTCCCGAGCAAACCTGTGACCCTGTAACGTAGCCGTGTTAAAGAAAAACAAACTTTTCTCTGCAGTCAGTAACGATGGAGTGACAGAGACACAAGTGTTGGTTCTTCTGTCCAGCAGCAGAAAGACTGGCTTACTGTTTCCTTCTTAGGATTTGGCCTCCTGAACCTTTTGGATTTCCTGTCATAAATATAAGAGGGTCTATGAAACAGCTGGCAGACAACTGTAGCAGAGTATATGTTAAATAAATAAAACAATGCACTCACTTCATTGAGGATATCTTTCAGCTCCTCATAAGCCCTCTCTAAGTCATCATTGATGATAACGACATCAAACACTCCGGGCTCCTGACCTACAAAAGAGAATTCAATGAGCTGCAATGGTTGTCTTTATTTCAGCGTCACATCAAAGTAGAACTGCTGAGACACTTACTGAGCTCCATGTCGATGCGCGCTGCCTCCAGGCGTTTCTGCAAACTCTCCTCTGTTTCTGTCTGTCTGTCCCGCAGACGTTTCTCCTGAGAATGAAACAAGATGTTATCTTAGAAACTAAAACTTTGTCATGAAGTATCAAAGCGGCAGTCATTTCTGAAGTTCACACATTTCACAAAGCTGTGTTTGTATTTATTAAACTTTTTCTCTGACCAATTTGATCCTGATCATCTCATCCTGTCCCTCAGAATTTAGGGTTTTTATTTCAAAGGAAAGCTAGGTATGCATTTAATATGGTGATCAAAGTATACAACAACAAAAATGTATTTAATGTAATACATTTGCATATGTGTCTGTCCTTGACAGCCTACTTTGCAAAAGCAAGAACAGAGGTTAATAAATACAATAAACTGAAAGATGCATTGAAATATTGCAATGTAATACATTAATACAATATATATTAAGTTGGACATTTACCAGGATGTCCATGGAGGGAGGCTGGATGGAGATGTAGATGGGGTTCAGGTCAGTGTCTTTAATCCTCTTCACCCCTTGGATGTCCACATCTAAGATGCAGATTAGGTTCTTGGCCTGCACATCTTCTATGGCAGCTTTACTGCAGAATCAATGCATTGTCACATGATAAAATCATATAAAACACTTTTTAAGGTTTTTTAAACAACCATCTGAACATGCACAGGCTTCACAACATCCAACCAGGTATTAAGAGTGTTATCATGTAATTTTGTGCTTCTCAGACATAGTGACTAAGGTAAGAGGATCGCTGCATTGATCCAAGCCGCTCAGACTTGTACTGAAGGGAGTGTGTGTTATCTTCAGAATAAGAGGAAGAGATTAAACTTAACATACAAGGCGCTGAGCCCCAGCGTTGCTCTTTTTGACGTAATGGGGTTAAAGCTCCATCTGTGACCAGACTATTATATATACTCTTGATCCCTGTGGATAAACCTGAGGGTATTCTTTTATATACAGCAATAGTCTTAATTTCTATTCAGTTAAGTTTAACCAATATCAGTGACACTGATACTTTAAGGGCTTATTGTATTTTCACTCATATTAACTCAGCACTTCTTTCAGATTCTATTGGGGAAGAGTTTCTGAAACAGCATCTAGACCACAAAAAAAACATTCGTTTTGACAGGTGAGCAGATTAATAAGGCATTGCCACTTAAAGGGATATTGAAACTGGGACGTCATTGGTCTTCAAAGTGAATGCATTTGAAGAAAAAAATAAATTGAACAATTACATAAATAGAATGTGTACAAAAACATATATCAGTGGTTGTGCATGTAAATTGTAGCTGTTTTCTAAGGTTGCTCTTGATTATGTGGTGAAAATATGAGAGATGCAAATATTTACCTTGTCCCGTACAGGTTGCCGGAAAACTCTGCGTTTTCGATGAAGTCTCCTTTGTCGATTCCCTCCTGCATGGCCTCTCTCGTTGTGAAGTGGTAGTCTGTAAGATGCAACGTTAATAATGGATCTAGCTATGCCATGACAACTTGCACAGTGGAAAGAAATGATTGAAGAGAGGTGACGCAAATCAATTGAATGCTCACTAAGGTTTCGTGAAAGATAACCCCAGTTTCACCTCAATAAACAGTGAACGCCAAGTGAAAGTCCATGCACAAAGCCTATCCTTGATGTATACAATTTACTGGATAACAGTATACTGTATATTGCTTGGCTGTTCAAGTGTGTGATGTTGTCCTCTGAGCTACATTTGAAACTAAACAGACAAATATGCAGTCATTCTCTAAGGGAAAAGCATGCAAAAATGAGAAATGTGTTTTTATTTTTGTCAAATACTGTCTAAAGATGTCATTAGTATAACAGTTACAGAGTGTAATGCACTCTTGTCCATGCCAGATCCATAGGCCTAATTCTTCACAACATCAAAACCTCTGGGGATCTAAAACAGCAGAGTTTTAGAGACAAACACATTACTACTACCACTACTAATGGGCACTGCGGTAGCGCACAATCATTAGCATGACAACATGAAGGAGGCAGACTGAAGTAACAATCTGAAGGGAAACTTTGGATAGAATAGGAAGTAACTGTGCTGTAAGCTAATAGATAATAAGCCTGAAAACAAGGCAGAATCACTTTTAAACAGCACTCAGGAAAACGTCAGTACATCATGGAATGTTTCTATGCAAAGTCAAAACCTCATTTTGTCCCAAAGTGAGCAAAATCCACTCTTGTGTTGTACTCAAATGATGGGACATATTTAAGATGAATATAATCTGTTCAGTGCCTAATATTGTCAGTACCAACAAAACTTACAAAAGAGCTTTAACATGACAGCAGCGTTTGAAAAGCTCAGATGGATCCTGTTGGTCCCAAAAAAAAAGATGAACTTTATGGATCTTTCTCCTGTGGTGCTAATGGTTGGTTGCAAATCCTCAGTGGTCTATCAGCCACAGTGGGAAACGGGACAGTTTTTCTGACATAAAGCCTCACGGGACCGGAAATGGGAATCACTACCGAGGCATCACAGGGGGCTATTTTCAAAAGCTTTTTACTCCAAAGTGTAGACTGTCTGATCCCGATTCCATTTTTCTTTTTTTCTCTTTTTGTTTGCCACATGACTTGTTCTTACGAATCTAATGACAGCGTGCCTGGATGATGAAAGTAACCCCCATCCCTCTGCCTTAAAATCTGTGATCAGGAATCACACTGAGGTCACCTTTATCTGCGGTTACTGATTCGTTTGGACACGAAAATGAGGTTGGCATTTTTAAGTCTTCAGAGGAAAAGACGGCTGCTACTGGCAGTAAAGTAGCCCCCAGAAGCATGGGGAGCTTGTTCAGCCCTATGGAGAAAGCAAAAAAGGCACAAAAAGAGGTTCATCCCTTTATATCAAGAGAGCTATACAGGGGGACAAAACCATTTGTGCAGTTCACTTGGGAGTAAGAAGTGTTGTGGGCGTTATTTTAGAGCGGGCAGGTAGGGGGGAGGCTGGGAAATGTGGTACAGAAACAAAAAAAAGAGGTGTAAAATACACTTTTATGTACATGAACACTTTGTTCAAGAGCAAGACAGCTGGGCATCATGTCATAAAATGTGGTCTAGATATTTATGGCGGAGGAGGATTTCCTAATGACTGGTGATTCCCAGTCCTCTGGTCTAGTGCTAACATCAGGTCAGGTATTTCATCAAGGGACATTGTCCAGTAGAGTGGAAAACCTACCTATTACTTCTCTCTTCAGCTCCTTATTTTGTCTTAAGGGGACATTTATGGCCTTTCTGATAGAAAGCCTTCGAGGCAAACATCTCCCATCACAGAGCATGACAGTTCCACTCCAGTGTGAGGGTGCCGAAAACATCAACCACCCACTTGTAACACTTATATATAGATACACGTCTACTTTGTGCCAGAACTACTGTACCTTTGCCATCTTCCTCTCCTGGTCGAGGGTTCCTTGTTGTGTCTGTGAGCAGAGGATTTCTTCATTACAACCCAGAAATAATGCAATGACTCATCAGTAATGTTACTTTTGATAGATATTAAAGTGAAATGCTTTAAAACATTTACTGATATATAGCACAAAATCTATTATCCAGTGCAGAATTAGACCATCAGGCTAGCTGAGACACTGTGACTCCTGTCCTACTTCCTCCTCAGACAAGATGTTTTGCGATGGAAGACAATAACCAACTGTCACGCAAACGTACGCGACACGCTGAATCCGAAGACGCCCTCATGATCCTTCATCAGCCTCTTCATCAGAGTGCTCTTCCCGGCTCCGGAGGGGCCGCTCAGGACCACGGGCCTCGGTCCTGACATTGTACTGAGACAGAGGGACAGACGGGGAAAGACAGGAACAGAGTGAGCTCAGGTTTGTGCCAAAAGCAGATTAAAATCAGATGTTTATGATTAGTTTAAATCTAGTGTCAAAGGTGTGGCAGCCATTTCTAGAATAGGACACAGGGCATCTTAGTATGAATCATTTTATTCAGAACATGGTTTGGAATAAATTATTTTTGAACTCTTGATTCAAACACCACTTCTATCAAGTATTTTAAACCTCCTGACTATCTGTAGATTACATCTGCAGTGCTGCAGGCTCCCCTGTTAACTGGTCTAATGTGACGTAAGGCTAATCCTTTGATCCAAGCTTCTCTTGGGCACTCCTACACTGTCAGGAGGAAACATGCCAACATGCACACAGAGGGCTAAAAGCAGACCTTTGCTCTTATATTATTATTGTTTTAATCTCCACTAATAATGACTTGACACTTAGGAAATTCTTCTTCCATGTCCATGTCCATGTCCTAATTGCTGACTCATTAGACAGCCAGGGGTCCTGAAGTTAATGTTAAGAATGCCTGTTAATGAAGTCATGGCAGGTCAGTCGGCAGGATTAATTGGATCTGGGCCAGGTGGCACAAAGGGTCCAGGACAGGTGAACCACTTACCTGCTGTGCTAAGAGAGGATGATGTTTCAGGGACACTATCGAATCAATTCATTTGGAATCCCCATTAATATAATTACTTAATAATACAGTCAAAATCTGCAGTGGTCCTCAAACACCTAACCTCTCCCTTCAACATCTTTGTATTATGAATTATTCATTGGCTTTTTCTGAGGTTTTAGATAAGAACAGTAAAACAGATCCTCTTTCTCAAGCTTGTTAATCTTTTAACTCGTAAAAACAGTTATTAACAGATTACAAATGATTTGTAATCACCTAAAGGAGCCAAACATCCATTTTAGCCATGGCAAATATCTAAGCAGAAAACAAATATTGTACAAACACATATTATATCATAACCTGTACGGTGTAATAACATTATAATGCACTTTTCCTGTAGTTTTAGTTAAGGTTTGCTCCTGAACTCAAACTCACATTAATCACATTAGTAATTGAATGTCTGCTCATTGTTTAATTGTTTCGTTTAATGCTGTAGTATTGTGCAGATACATTTAGTAATTTAATGAAAACAAAAAAGGCTATTTCCAGGTTGAATTGAAAAGTTCCACCTTACCTTATCTCACACCGCTCGTACAGTCTGTGTCGTAGAGACGGTCATTAGCCGATGATTCTTCAGCCGGGCTTCTTAATGGATTGTGTACAATGAGTGCGTGTGTGTGCGCGCGTGTGTGTGTGTGTCACACTGATTCACTGATGCAGCTCACTGTCAGTCTGAATCACCACCACCTCCCTTCAGCTCAGTGACCAATCATTTGTGTGCATGCTGGCTTGTTTTTATCCACACCATCCATGCAGGTCACCAGACCGTGTCAGTAAGGAAGATTTTCATAAACAAATGTTCATGTCGCTGTTTGAGATCCAGTATAATGTGCTGCAGCAGAAGATTTGTGTGAATGTTAAGCTTGCTGCTGAAGGACCAAATTTTAAAATTTTGCTTTGAAAGGAAAAGTCAGGTTATGGTTAAGGAGGTAAATATATTGTAATTATTACCTGTCTGTCGGTCTGGAAGAAGTTTTTTTTAACCTTTATTTATGCGGGATAGTTTCATTAATGCCCTGTTCACACTCGAAAAGTTACACATATTCACACCTGGAAGACGCCCAATATAACCACCAAGCAGCTGGAGGTTAAAGTGGTGGAAATGAGGGAAGCATACGCTCTGCTCTTTCACTTTTACCACTATAATGGAGTTACATTTTGAAAACTGGAAAAACTAAATTACATTATCCTGCTATTAACTATAATGAATTGGGGGTGTTTGGTGTGATTGAACCTTGTAGTGTCGGGGCCTGAGTGGTCTTCTGCCCCCCATGGAGTAAAAGCTCAGAATAGCAGGGTTTAGTGTCCCTCAACTCCGGATGAGCTGCTTTGCCTGGCTAATCCTGCAGCAACCCACTTCTTAAAGGGCGAATACACCACATACGTAACAGGGCTGTCAACAGGCCTACACAACACGAGATGCTCGCTGTCCATTCACATTCATATATCCCTGCAGATGAAATACACTGCGAAACAACTTTTTAGACATACATTTTATTGTATTAACACTGATAAAATTAGAGTGAATGATCCCATACAAAGAAGCACATCAATGACAAAGACAATATGAGCCTGAATGTGGTGAGATTACTGTAAATGTCTCCAACCTACAGGAGCTGAACAAATAATAACTGATCTCAGCAAAGACAAACTCTGTACAGGAAATACAGTCGGGTTGTTCTGCTAGTCAACATCATATACACACACACCGACCCAAACATACACAAAACTATGTACATGTGCTTTGCATGTGATTCAGCTCATTTTCTTTCCTCATAAAACACAAAAAAGGATTACAAAATCGATAAATATTGTCCCAAAGTGGGGTGTTTTTTTTGTTTTTCAGTGCCTGAGCTCTCAGTTGGTTTTAGATGCATCTTCTGATATGGTTGCAGCAGGAATATTGTACAGAGCTGTAAAGGAAAGTCAAAGGTCACTGCTCTCCAAATTGTCAGGGGTTAGTGGATGTTAGGAGTACACTGAGGAACAGGTAGGAGGAGGAGGAGGGTGGGTCTATGACAGGCCAGCTGCCCACAAGTCCACCCTGATTGGTTAAAACAGAAGAAACCCCTCCCCTTTTTTGTCAGTGGTTGCGTCACAGGAAGACCCGCCTTAGGTCTCCAGGTGAGGTGATGGTGTTGCACTGAGGACACAGCTTCTTTGCTCCCTAAAGAAAATAAATAAAAAGGAACCATTAGCCCTTGATCGAACGTGCTCTAGTCAGTTTACTTCATTTTCATGTTTATATGAATCAACACAAATCTGATGTTTTACCAGCGTTCGAAGCCAACACTCCTCACAGTGAACATGCCAGCACTGGATGGAGGTGAGAGGGGTTGTGTACGTGTCCTGCAGAGAGAAAACACAGTGCAAATGATTCCTTACCTGTAGTACACAACGCTGCCACTAGATGTCCTTGTGAAACTACCATAAGAAGATTAAAGGACACTTCCTGTTAAATAAACTTTTATTTGAAGCTTCTTTAAAGATAGGAAAGGTCCAGCTGGTGTGTTCGGTGAGTTATTACACTATACTGTTTTAGTTTTTATAGATGATAAAATACATATTGTTTTGGCAATCCTCTCCATAAGTTCAAATCAAATTGAGCAAGGTAAGTCTGTCACTTCAAAGGTGTCTTCCCTCCTTCAATACAAAAGTAAGTAAAGGAAGGTCGACCGAGACACAGCAGCTTGGTCTTCACAAAGAATTGTTAAACTGAGCTTTGATTGTGTGACGTTTTTACTCTCAGTTTGTGTGAGTTAAAGAGCTGTTAGTGGACTTAAACCATCTTAAACCGCAGATAAAATGTAACTAATAATTATTTTCATTACAGATTAATTCATTTTCCTATGGATCAGTTATTCATTTGCTCTATAAAATGTAAATAAAGCCTTGAAAAATATTCATCACAAGCTGTCAGAGGCCAGGGGAATGTCTTCATACAGCTTATTTAGTTCAAACAGTCTACAACAATAATATGAAGCAGGGAAAAGCAGCAAATTCTCACGTTAGAGTCTTGAATGAGCAAATGTGGGGAGATTTTCTTTATATCAACTCTTTGATTAATTGGCTAATCATTACAGCACTAGAATAAAAAAGTTACTAAATAACCGAATCAGTGTCAGAGCTCGGTTTCAAGATCAAGATTTGTTTTATATATCATTATCTATATAAACATATTGAAGTGACAATATGACGTTACATTACAAGTTCATGTCAACTAATCATGCTGAGAGTTAGCATGGTAATTTAAGTGTCATGTCAACAAAGATTTTTAAATAATATTACTTGTGTTTAATATATGTTTAAGAACCTTAAAAGAGACAACAAGTACAAATCTCTATCAACAGATCAAAATATCATCGCTATATTTATAGTCCATTGAATGATCATGACCAATAACAGAGGTCCCTACAAGAATATCAGCGGGTTGTGCCTTACTGCGCTGCTATCTCTATTTTGTCTGTGCGCTGTTGATTTAATTTTCCTTCGTACTCACCATGCAGATGAGGCATTTAAATCTGTCTCCTTTAGACAACTGTTTCTCCAAATCCCGTATCCGGGCTTTAAGTGCATCCAGAGTTGTCAGCGTTGAATCCTCTGAGAGTCTGCGCACGCGCACACACACACACACACACACACACACACACACAGATGGATGGTAACAGGAGGGGAGAACGGAGGGTGCGTGAGTTCGGCAGACACTGGAGAGTCATTTATAAATCGAAGACAGATTAAATTATTCGCTGGCCAACATGGACACTGAGCATGAAATTTATCAGCAATCACATCGGCCGCATTTGCTGTCTCATTTATCATAGGCAGAGGGGGGTGGGGGTGTTAGAGTCCTCACAGAGGTAGAGATACACACAGACGCAGCACAATTAGACTATATGTACAAACATACAGTACAGCGAGGCAGGCGAGCTGCAACGCATCAAGTGTGGTGAAACGTGTGTACGTGCGTGCGTCGCCTGCTATGACCTTGATTGATGGCATCATCACATTGGTATCTGATTGTGTATCACGCTGGTGCGAGCAGAGGTAGTCTGAAGTGATACAACACAGAGAGCTAGGTCGCCAAAACACACACCCTCCGCTCTGATTGGCTGATTCACTACACCCTGCCTACCTTTTAGCTTTACATCAAACTGTAAACCACAACCTGAAGTGTGTTATATCACTTAGATTTAAAACGTTTGACATTATTAGCTGTGAAGATGTTTCCGCCACGGAGAAATGTGACACACAAGCGTTTGCTGTATGAGTGACCCTGAAGCTTGTTAAACAAACTTACGTCTCTATCTCAGAGTTCTTGCAGGTTTTGGGGAGACCAGCTATGCTGCCGTCCACTTTCTCTCCACTGCTGGTAGACGGACTCCCTTTGTGAACAAACAAACATATAAAACAGATGAATAATGAAATAAAGATGCGGTTCTTATACAATTCTCCTATTTCTCCCTCTTATTTCATCAAGTCATTCATTCAGAGTTTGCTTAACTCACCGTCATTTGACCATTTGGAAAATTCTAGGTTTACTCTGCAGTCAGGCAACGTACTGCTGCTGCTGAACAAAGATAACAAAACAGACATGTAAGAAGCCAACAAACATCTCAAACAAATCACCTGTGACGAGCGATAGAGAATAGATTGTAAGATACTTTTCACGTCTAATTAAATATCCACTGTGAATGAGATCCTGTCAGGTGGGATACGTACTTCACTTTTGTTTCCTTGGAGCTTTCTCCTGAGCAGGGGATTACATCTGTCTCTGTGTATCTGAGGATGAAGGTCAGGAAACATAAAACAATGCAAAGACTAACAGCTAGTAAGACTCTTATCTAACCTGTAAAATGCTGAAAAGTAGTACAAACTGTAATAGTCTGTCTTAAAGTAAAGGAGTTTGTATGAAAGTTGAAAAATAGACTTTATTTTGAAGAGCCAACTTTCCAAAACATGACCGACTTCAAAATCAGTTTTTTGTCTTATTTGGTTTTTTCTTTTTAAGTTTGCTCACTTTGTACCGTATTCTGCTCATGACACTATTAAATAAAGTCAAATTCAGTGTAGCTGCTGTGTTGAAGGATACTGCGCTCGGCCGTACTCCAGAGTATCATCTCCGTCCACGTCCAGGTCTGCGTCGCTGTCTCGACACTCCTTAGAAGTCGTGCTCACCAGCAGTGCACCTGAGGAGACATGAATGAGACATTAATGTCGATGATGTTGCTGTTTAAACAACTCTGGTATGAAGTTGCTTGTAACGGCACAAATTAGAGAAGTTTCTGTTCTTATTTCTAAAGTTGCGATGAATGTTAGAATCACAAGATGTCATGTTGCCCCTCTCCCTACCCCTCTGCTTGCATCTGTCAGTCTGTGTAACAAGTCTGCAGGTCAGAGCTTCCTTCTCGGGTAAAGGAGACCGTTACTTTTAGACTAACCTTCAAGGCATCCTGCTCTGCTGTAATCTGGACTGAAAAGTTCAGTGGTTCTTCAACCGTCACTCAGTCACATTATTCACCCTCCACTGAGCAAGATCATACACACTGGTACCTCGATGACACACACACACACACACACACACACACACGCACACAGATTTATGTTTACCTTTAAATCCTCCGACTATAGACGTCATCTGTATCCTTCTCCTCTCATTCCACTCATCATCCAATGGCGCCAAGTCCACTGAACCCTCCTAAGACACACACACACACATAAACATACACATAAGATACACAATCTCTCTGTCTCTGTGAATACGCCCATATGCCTCCCACAGCCTCGAGCTACGTATCTGCCTCTGTGTTTTCATAGCTGTGAGCCAACGGCGGCAGTGTTTTCCCATGGATACACAGCGAGCTGACAGTGACCCTGATGCTACGTGAACAAAAGCAGTCAACAGTGTCTCAACCCGATTCATCTCTGATTACAATAATCATATCACGGAAACAAACATTTTCATGTGTCTTCTAAAATAAAATACCTACCTGTGCGTCTTCTGGTTTCCTCCTCTTCAGCTTTCCGATCCTGACTGGGAACAGACAGAAGATGGAGGCAGATGAGAGAGTGATGCAGAGACTTTAAATGTAGGTTGCGAGCTCTTGTCTTCTTTTACCTCTGAGTTTTTTTTAACTCTCAAGCTTAATATGAACTTCATTTTTTTTTTTTATCTCTGACTGATTGAATAAGGGGGCCTGTTTCCATGACATTTTTTGACATGCGCTCTGTGTCTAAGATAGATGTTTTATTTAAATAGAGATGTCTATTCCTCCCACAAAACAAAAATGGCAACAGTTTGTGAGTCACACAGAGAAAATGTGTTGCTCAAAGTCCAGGCCCAAATGATGCAAGAATTATTTTCACTTTCAGCAATTTTTTTTTATTCATTGTGACAAAACATTGTTATGTGACGAACATGAAAAGTGTAGAGGAAAATCATCTTCATGGTTTTTCATGCAACTCTGTATTCTTCTTTTCAGAGTTTGAGCACATTTCTTGACTTAGTTTACTTTGTTTTTATTAATTTTCATATTTTGACAATGTACAACAGTGATTTCCAACCAGCGGTACTTCTACAGAAGCCAGAGTCAACAACCAAGACATGGTGGAGTAACTCCAATATTTGAAAAGATAGAAATTTGTGTTCAGGATTACAGAAACATAATACACAGCTAAAAGTAATGAATAAATTGTTCTGCTACTCTACGCAAACCTGACCAAACCTTTTGAAAAAAAAAAGAAAATAAGCCTAAACTGTTTCAGGACTATTATGTCTTTTATGCAAACAATATTGTAGCAATATCCACTTTTATATAGAAACACACGCTGGGTGGTGCTGATAAAGGGGCACTTGAGCTCATCTGATAGCAACAACGTTCAAAAAGACCAATCATCTTTTGTCGTTTACAGTTTATGTGGATTAACCTGTAACACAGTCACACAACAAGTCGACCACAGTCACACACAGACCCTGAAGTAGGCTACACTCACACATAAGAGCCTCAAAGCACAGATGTGGGCTCTATAAGTACAACAACTGCAGTGGATGCAAAACTTTCCTCCCATCCTGTCATCCCACCCTCCTCCCTGATATAAAAGTTAACACGGCAGAACACCAACTGCACCTCCTTTCCCACTGTGACCTGACTGACTGCAGATTGCATAAGGGGACATTAAGTTTTAGGGCCCTCTAATTCCCCCTGAATGACAGTGCCCCCCCCCCGGGGGTGGATTGGAGGGACGACACACAGAGAGCTGGTGGCCGTGACCCGAGCGCCGCCATTCCAGCGAACATAATGAGGGTTAAAGAGACAGTCATAGATGAGGAAGAGCTCATCAAACAGAGAGGGGAGAGCGAGGGAAAGAGAGAGAGAGGTTGATTAATCAACAGAGGAGCCCCTTCCTCACCCTCTTACCCTCCTCCCTTCTTCTTTTTCCTCCCTGACATGTATTTAGAAGCTCATTATGCTGTCCTGTTATAAGGCCCAATAAAGGCTAACAGAGCTCGACAGCAGTGGCAGTTTGAAGACACAGCTAAGAGCCGGAGAATCTCAGCGGTAATAATAACAGTAGTGAGATGTCAGCCGCAGCTTTAAGGAAGCTCTGTATCAGTGCAGAGACACTATTATATCACTTTCTAAAATGGTTAGATGAATGCAGAAAAATTTGGAAGGCCATCTGAAATGGTTGTTTTGTTATTCCGTATTTATTGTTTTATTAAGTGGCACCACTTTCTAATAAGGCACACAAGTAATGGATGTATTAATGCTTTCTAAAGCATTTACTAATCATTGCTAATAATTGCTTCATAGATCAAGAACATGTTGTGAAAAATCCCACTCTCTTTAACTTGTTAGATAGATTATGGTAACAACCTTTTATTAATGACATACTTAATTTTATAACTGCAAGTTTGTGAGCGCAAGTGTCATGCCAGGGGAGGATAAACGCCAGCACACATTTTCATACTTCATGACAAGTTGACATTGACTGTGGCAATTAATAAATTACTTATTAACCATTGATAAAAACCATTAGTTATAACTTATAAGCCCTTTATTAGAAAGTCAAATCTGTTTATCTTTAAGTGAGAGACTTGATTGTGAAGAAAGTGCTTTTTGGTGTGTCTTACCAGCTTGTGTGCAGTCTAGGTGGGCTCCTGCGCTGTGGGGGCGTAATGGGGCAGATTTGACGTAGCACCTGCACCAGCAGAGGTCATCGACTGTTAACATATCAAGAGGTCAAAGTTGAAAGGTTAATAGCTCCTCTGCTCGTGTGGGCGCTAGGCCGGTGGAGATGTTGTGGGAAAAGGGGAGATATCTGAACGACTGGTGAGGGGGGGGGGGTGTCGGACGAAACACATAACTGGTCGCATCAGTGTGAACAAAGGAAAATAGAAGAAAAAAACTGTGACTCCTTACTTTTTTTTAATTATTCAAATCCATTTAAACCTGCAGACCTGACAGAGACTTCTGTACTGAGTCAGCAGCTTTGCATGCATCAACGTACCGTTTAGCCTCGTGTGTCTGTTGGCCCGCACACGGAGAAATGTCTGGAACAAAAAGGACAGCGTCAGGACATTTTTTCATGGTTTTCTCGTGTCGAATTGAAACAACATCTTTCACTCACAGTTCTGCTGGAATAAATGCACGGCAGCACAGTAGATGTCAGTAAGATGTTACCACACTGAATGTCATGGATAACACTTGTCACCTTTATTACTTAATATCGTCATTCTGTTTCTTCATATTGTTTTTCTGTTGCTGCTGCACTGTCTCCTCTGTATACCTTTTGCATATCTGTCCATCCTCCTCTGTTGTTCCTCTTAAGGATTCTCACACTTGATTTCCATTTGTTGTATGTATGGATGTAAGGCAATATGCAGTGTAATATGTTGTTTTGTTTGTAAAGGCCTTTGAAACAAACTTGTGTTTTTGAGTTTTATAAATAAAATTGACTTGACTCGACTCCTGACGAACCTATTACTTTTAAGTGAGGTAGTTGAGTGAGTGTTGAGCACAGACCATAAAACTGGTGAGTCACTGGCACCACACCAGGAAAAGAAACAATATTTTTATGATGTTGCTAACTACTAGTTGTCCAGTTTTTAAGTATCAGTACACACAATTGGAAGTGACGCATTCAATATTCAGATAAAAGTACCTGGAAAGTTCACAGATTCACTTAGTAATCAAGTAAGTAATTACCTACAGTGTGAACCTGACAAATAATATAAATAACACTAGTTTCCAAAATTACATATTACTGTATATTACTGTTTGTACTTCTGTCATAGTTTACAGTTGTACAGCTTACAGTTTAGTGAATGAACTGTTGTTTTGGCTCTTTAAGTTTCTGTACATTCCTAGGAAGAGGAAGAGTGCATTTATCCATTTCTACTTCTAAATCCCAGTCCCAGTGGAAATTCATACACATGTACAATCACGTTGCTCTGTAAATCTGATAATCTGATACCAGTTTTGTTATCTTTGTAACCTCACCTGGTATCGGTCAGAGTGGGCGTCCTCAGACGGGCGAGGGGGCGTGGTGGGAGAACCTCCTTCACGCTTGATGTGAAGAGAGAGCGAGAGGGACTGAACAGAAAAAGGAGAAAACAGAGAGAAAGAGAGTCAAAGACAGGAAGACAGACACTACTGTGTTCTCTAGTAAAACTCATGAGGATATCAACTGCTTACCTTCGGCGTCCTTATGAGGTGGTCGTGCTGCACCGGAGTGCCACTGTAGAGAAAAGAGGCAAATAATACAGAAGCACATATTTTAAACAAGCTTGGAAATAGAAGCCAAAACACACACACACACACACACAAATCCACTACACAATGTTCCTCTAAAATATACAAACACAATATTGTCTTTTAAATGTCATCTCACAAATAATCTCTGCTTTTATCTTGTCTGAATTTGTGTCTGAGTCTGTGTATAACCTAATTTTACTCTTTCTCACTTTATGTCTATCACAGAGACTGTACACACACACACACACACACACCTTCACACACATACACAGTGTCCCCGTGGGCTAAGTTCAATTTGAAACCATTACTGTCCACGGAGCGGTCGTTAAGCAGATTTGGAGTGTAATATCTTTATTGGAGGAATCATTCTTCTGGTCTAAGCAGCAGGTAATGTGTGTGTGTGTGTGTGTGTGTAGGTGTGTGTGTGTGTGTGTGTGTGTGTGTGCACCTCTGGTCCTCGTTTAGACTGAGTGTGCATGTGTGTAGGGCTCAAAGCAGCCATTAGCAGGACATTATCCACCCGCTATGATTTGTCGCCTCGAGGCCGGAGGCTGTAATATGAAATATGTAGGGAACAATGAGGCTGCTTGTAAACACTGCACGCAGGTGACAGTGAAGATGGGAGATACCACCTGGAGAAACTGAAGGGGGGAGTGGGGCCTCTAGCTACTAAATCTGTCAACATTAATTATCACCTGAAAGCTGAACAGAAACAGAAAGCGTGGGTTGCAAAGTAGGAGGAAAATGACAAACGGATGAATATGGAAGTGAAAAAAGAAAATAGTTAGAAGGAGGAGGATATGAAGACGATATTCAGTGCCGTCAGGAGCTTTTTGGATAAAACCACGACAAGACAGAAGATTTACTGAATTATAATGTGAATGGAGTGAAATCAGACAATGGTCATTTGTGATACCTGATTTGTAGCTGGGCAAGTTTGGTCAACTCCTGCTCCATGTGTTCTTGCAGGTCTCCTGGTCGCAGAATAGCCTGGCAGACTGGACACGCTGGGGCCTGAGCATCATAGAGACCCTTCACTTTGCCTGGACAAAAGGAGAGTACGAGAGTTAAAGCAGGTGTTACAGGAAAAGAAACTGTATCATGATTTTTCATGTGGGCCTGGACTTTGAGGCTGTGAAAAGATTTTCTATGCTACAGAGATTATAATAGTTTACAATGGAGAGATTTCTTTTCTAATAAGCTTTCATTCCATACTAAAGGTTTAAATGAACTAAAGCCTCATTAGTCAGTGAGGCAGGTGGGATTTCGTTGTTTGACTTTACTTGCAATTCCTAAAAAAATTGCATCTATGTCTAAGATAGCTCTGTTTTATGAATACTGAGTCTGAGGCTAAGTAACTTAACTGCACATGCCTGCATGCATTTACAGGGGAAGATTAATGAAGGACACAAAATACAAAAATTAAAATAACTCCATTAGATTTGTGCATTCAATTTCTTTTTTGAATTAGATTTTGCACCCTTTGCATTTATTAGATGAGTCAGTAGATTGGTGACAGGAGATATGGTGAGAGAGAGAGACATGAAGACATTCAACAAAACGTATTTTATTTTGTTGTATATTTTTGCAGGGACAGCACACAATTAAAAGTAATTGCACCAGAGTTAGCTAGCAGCTAATTTACATCCGTTGTCCCTGGGCAGGTAGACAAAAAACAACCACATAACAGCCTCAAGCTGGACTCAGACTCTGGATGTTGTGATCACACGGTCAGCATCTTAAACCCCTAGATCACCATGACACCTCTAACTCATAGTTAGCACAGGATCTTTGTGGACAACAGCCTTCACTGTGTGTGTTTGACAGCGTCTATTGACAGACAGCAACAGTGAGTGTAAAATAAGGTTACACACACACATAAACACACAGACACACTGCTATGGCCCCCTGCTGTCAGTGTGTTGACATCATAGGCTGTCAATAGGAACATTACCCAGGAGGGCCACTCGGCCCATTGGGCCCCACTGATGGATTACTGCCATAAGCAGCCAGCTGGGAGCCGGAGGAGCTCTACTATATCAAGATTTTACCTAGTAGATGAGGTGATTTACTCCTGAAAGCCATCAATCACATGGAGAGAGCTAGTAGGCAAGATGCACCTAATTTCCCATCTCTGCACAGTCAAGGGAAAACAAATGATGGTGCTGGCAAACACTATTTAACACTGTTAAATATAGAACATTACAAACAGATTAGTATTTTTGACAGTTTCTGACCCCTCAATGTGGAGCATAGTGGACTGAACTTCCTTGAGGACCCTATTATCCAAACGCCGGACTAACACTTTTCCCCAGCTCCACTCCAAATGACCAGCGACATGACAAGCTCTGATGCCAATGTCTGGTGGCAAGTGCCGTCCCCTGACATCAGTTGAGCTATGAGCCCCCATAATGAGGAACCAAATAGGACAAAATGGCCTCTAAATAAAACATAGGGTGGAAAATAGAACGCAGAGTCGTGTGTCCTTGGGAGAGTGACAGCTCTCCTGGTTTCACCCCCCCTCTTTCTCGCCTTTTTTGCATCCCCTCGCGGAAGCCTAAATGACTTTTCCCGACACGCATCGAACGTTCCCGGGCTTTCTGCGCTCTGCCGCCCGGAACATGCAGGCATCAGTAAACAATGAAATCTCTGGGCTGAAATTGAATTTATAACCACATTACCTGCACAGATAACGTCTCTGAATGGCGCCGCGATAAGAGCAATGGGATTTGATTTTCAGGTGTTTTATTGGTCCACTTTTTGGATAAGCCCCCCTCCTCCGACTACAGCCTCTCCCCCACCCTTCACCTCTGCTCCGCACAAACATCAGATTTAATGGTGTGGGAGCGGGCATGTTTGGATGTATGGGTGAGTGTGTGTGTATGTGTCTGTACATGCTGTTGCTGAGGCCTGACTCGGTGCTTGTGTCGTGCTCTCATAAGTGACAGTTGTTGGTTCATGACCACCTTTTTACACGTCTCCACCCCTCCCCATGGTCCTGCACCCCCGCCCACATAAACCCTGTCCGTATCAGTCAGCCTCAGCCCCTCTTCAGCCTGGGGGGTCTCAGACACACAACAGGGGGCTGTAAAACCTGCCTGTGGGGCTTGTTAACTGTTCTTTCACTACAGCAACTGGTTCGGCTGGATTGGCCCACTTGCCAGGTTGTGCTGAGTTTGACTGACCCATCTCCTAATGGATTCACTGTCTCTCTAATTGTTTCCTTATTCTGTCTTTGTGTCTCGCCAGTTCAGGACCTCCTTTCCTGAATGTCTAGCCTTTGTGCATCTGCCATTTGCTTTCTGATGTGGCACTGATCCCACTTTGGATGATGCTTCTTTGGCTATATTCAGGTCTTATTCGAATAAAACTAAATGTGTGGATCAGGATGGCACAATTTCATTTTTATCCCTATTTTGTGGTCAGTGAAAAACTGACAAAATTATTTTCATAATGAATTTACAATGGTGCTTTTATGTACAACTGGAAAGCCATAGAAAAGTGGATTGTCATGAAAATAAATCAATTTATACAGCATTTTTCTCATGGAGGAATCACACAGATGAGCATACACAAACATGCCTGAATACAATCTCTATCTTATCTCCCCATGGATTTGAAGAGAACACACCCCTGGGGGCGAACAACCTATCAAAACGCTGCGATATGTCTCGGCCTCATCCCCACTATCAAGAGCATCACGAGATAGTAAAGTTCATGTTTAGAAACAAAACAAGATATCGCCATCCTCCTCGTCCCCTTGTATGATTGATGGTCAAATCCAGTTTCTGTTGTTCTGGATCGAGACATGGACTGTGACTGTCCACTGTTCAGTGTTTGCCACTGAAACAGAGAGATCACAATCCTGCTGACAAATGCTCAAAGCATCAAGTCCCCCTGAGGGCCTGGGTAATGGCCGATGCCAGCGCCCATATGACGGCTGCCAGTTCTGCTGATGCAGACGGAGCAGAGATGCCTAATGTGACCTTTAGTGAATGCCACATCACATCAGGCCTGGATGTCACCCGCTGACATTATGCTAGGGCATGAAAAGGCTGTTCTGCAGGGGAGACATGGTGACAAACGTCCCCCCGGTGACAAACCTGTGGACGTGTTATAATTCTGATTGACGTGAGGAGGACTGGATGGCTTTGAATGGCAGGGGACGTACGAGCAAGCATCCAGGGGAGGATGTGGAGCTTGTTTTTGCGTCAACTGGGTCTGTTTTTCTGTGTTCATTGGCAATAAAGTGCTGAGACAACTCACTCCAACTGGCATCATTATCCCAATCATCAAACAATTCTCTAAGCACATCAGAAATCCCTCTATAAAGTCATAACAAGCACAGACTCTATATAAGCAGTAGGCATGTAGAGGTTGGCGGGGGGAGTAAAGTTAACGCTTGGCAGCTAACACTGCAGTGGTGGGTTGTGTAGGCAGGTCTTTGGCACACTTTCAGAGGAGATGGAGGGCTATAAAAGCCATTGGCTCCTGCCACACCTGTACCCCACCCTATCCCGCGGCCTGCTTCCTATTTAAAAGCATCACATGCAGGATATTAGTCAGGGTTTTTTGCCGTCTGTGAGGTAGAACTAACCTCTGAAGCGGAGGGGGGAGAGGGGAAAGTATGCAGGCCGCCGTTTGTTTTTTATTGGGGAAATAATGGCCTATTGAGAGGTTGGGTATTTAATGAGCAACATAATAGGCCCTGTAGTAACACATCTGCTATGAGCAGAGTCATTTCCTTAGTTTTCAAAGGCTGGTGCACCTTTGAAACAGCAAGTCCAGTTGCCTTTGACTTAATGCTTCTAGATATCTGCTTTTTATTAATTGCAGAATTGCTACACCGGTAATACATAAAAGACAAATGTGCTGCTAGGCTCCATGTTCAATCCTAACTACATTCAGCAGCCGATGAAGGTATACTTCCTCTCCTGGCATGACCTCAAATCTCTCATTGTCCAATCTAATTCCAGCATCCTTCAAAAATATCCCTCCTACTCTGCAATCAATTGTGTTTAATGTATTAAAGACACTCACCACAACCACCGCAACCTTTGGCCCTTGCACAAATCAATGCCTCGTTAGACCTCTAATGATCATTCATTGACTAATAAGATCTGTATCAACCTCTTGTAGAACATTGATTGGCCTTTGGCTTCTGTATTGCTCTGTGCATTACGTGGACCACAGGAGAGAGCAGCTGGAAGTCCTGGGGAGTCCGATGATGAAAAAGCTCCTGGTGGGAATGGACAGGAATCCTAAACTCCAAATAGACTCATTCTGAAGCACCTCAGGCCAAAGCCCTTTTCTTCTGCCCTACAGATCAATTGACATAACCTCTCTGACTGCAGGTCAATCAGCACACGAACCCCCTATTTCTCCCCCTGTCCCTCTCATTCTTTCTTTCTCTCATCTTCTCCATTAGTCACTACAATTGTTCCATCAGGTGCAGGCATGGCTCTGCATGTATGTGTCCAATCATCTCTTGGATGGAGAGTGGACTGGATAGCTGTGCGACTGTGTCCCTGTGACCATATTTCCCTTCTCGGGACCTGAGGGCAAAGATCGAACCCTGCCGCCGCTTCGCTCCAACCTATCAATCTGGCCCTCATTGAGATGCATGGCTCAATGATCTTCGATAGAGACTTACAGATTGGAGAGAGGGAGTGGAAATCAGGGGGAAAGTTCAGACTGTCCTTGTGTATCCGCGGTAATATGAGGCTACTTACAAGCCACCGCATCGGAAAATATCTGCAGATCTATTTGAAGCATTTTGGTCTGAAACATCTGCCATTTGAAAAACATCAAGTCTGATTATTCCTGGTGGAGGAAGAGCTTATAAATACCAATTAAGTTATTTTTAAATTTTTGTAACATTAAAGAACACTAGACATTTTCACGGGTTCACTTGGTTGTGTATCTGAGACCCAACCCAGGATCTGAGTTGGATGGGGTCCAAATAATATTCAGTGTAAGGGGGTCAGGTAGGGTCCCATTTTATTGTTGCAGGTTTGAGGTCTATGTTTCAATATGTCTACTACCTGAGTGGATCCAGAGTGACTCAGCTCTGATCGCATGGTTAGTCATGACCATCACAAGTGAAAAATGTGTATAAATGTGTGTATGTGTGAATTTTGGAAAAATGGCAGACATGAGGAAGAAGAAGTACAAATAGTTGACAAAGATGACAAATGATTGGGCATCCTGGATCTTGGGTTTCTTTGGGATTGGTCTGTTTATAATAAATTGGCTTTGAGTATGTCCAAAACTGTGGACCCATGAAGACCTCAACCTACCTTATCCCTACGTGGTTCCAGTCCCACCAGTAACACTTTGTTGCATTTCTTTTCCAACCATCAGAATCTCTAATAAATGTATATTAATGCCCAAATTTCAATTAGGATTTCAGAAAAAGAAAAAATTAACTCCAGCTGACACGTAATCGAGCTCATATTCTGGGCAGCATATGTCAAATCCAGACTTTGACATCCGTTTGCTGACTGCTGTCTATCTAAGTCAGTGCAGTCACGTTGGATCAAGAAACCACTGACAGCGGACAGCGAAAGAGCTGTTCACCGGTGGCCTGTCACTCATTCTGTTGCCATCAACCTGCACTCGCTAGACAGACTGAAACATACAGAGATCCAACTCTGTCACACTGTATCATACTGTCAGAACTCTCTCAACACACTTCAGGCAATCAATTGCCTTTTTCAATTTAGGTTTAACTTGAGTTAATTTTTGCCAGTAGGGAGAGGTTTTTGCTTATGCTCCTCAGCTACATATCCTACTGTTGATATGTGAGAACTTTAATACTGCTTTCATGGAAATCTTTACATTTTCATTCTATTTTTGTATCTGTGTGTTGAGCTTGTACATTTAAACAAGAAAGTGGTGATCAAGCTGAAAAACACAAGGGTGCTTCTGTTGGCTCCTGAAAAGTTGACATTTTGCATATAATGACGGTAGCAACGCCAGGATTGCTATCATTTTTAGCAGCAATGAAACCAATTGGCACAAAAAACTGCATGTTGGGTTGGTTTCAATGTGTGCCTTCCTCTGGAAACTTCTGGAAAGAAACTCATGAAAATGTGTAAACCTGTGTAGTGGTGTGATTGCTGCAATATATTTCCTTTTCAATTTTGTGTGTGCATGTGGGTTGAAGCAAAACACGTATTAGGTTGTTAATTCAAATCCATACATTTTACCTATCATAATCGTCTCAACCACTCTGTGTGTATGTGTGTGAGAGAGAGAGAGAGAGCGAGAGAAGGAGAGAGAGAGAGAGAGAGAGAGAGAGAGAGAGAGAAAGAGACAGAGAGAAGCTAATAAACAGATCACAATCCCTCATTAGAGGATAATTAGATTGGCTCCAAAAATACAGATCACCATTACCCGGACCACTGATTAATACACATTAATATGGTCTCTCTCTCTTTCCCTCCCTCTCTCTCTGTCTCTCTCTGCCTCTCTCTTTCCCTTATTATTCCATCGTCTCCTCATCACTTCGCTCCTTCTCTCAATTAGTGGTTAATAAGGAGAAAATGAGACGATCGCTCTGTTGCTTGCATCAGGTACTCAACTTTCCTAAACAGTCTCACTGTGTGTGGAACTCACTGAAGTGAGTTTAGTTACAAAACCACTTACTTGTTGTATTAGAACAACTACAAAGATGATAAAAGTGTGTTGTTACTACATATTTGATAAGTTGGGTCCATTTTCTTACAGCAGTGTTAACACGAGAGAACTCACGCAGAACTTGCATATTGTTACACTGCTTCACTTTTACACTTATGTTATGTTTGTGGTGTTTCATCTGATTCTCCATCAGCTAGTGATTTTCTACAAATTCATTTCCCCAAATGCCTTGGAAAAAAATACTGCAGAGATCACGCATGAACTGCATGAAAGGCACACGCACTAAGGTTCTGTCTAACATCCCTAAACTCCCTAAACAAACATCATGCTATACAGTTTTGGCAATTTTAAAACAGCGAGACACATCCACCAGCAGTCAATGTTTTTGTTTTTTTGTGAGTAAAAACTGTGGTTTTTGTTCTTGCTGCTGCTGCTATCAGATGCAGATGAGGTTCCCAGATGGTGGTGGGAGGTTTAAGGTGCAGTTATTAGCGTAGTTACAGAATGCAACAAAAAAGCTACTGAGCTAAACAGTTTTGAACATAGGTCCTGTCATTCAATCCAGATGAGTTTGCTAGGACAATAGAGGAGAAAGTAGGAAAGACCTTTAAAGAAGAAAAAAAAACAAGAACCACCTTTAGTAAAGCATTGGCTTAGCGACTTGTCCTTGAAAGAATCAGGTATGCTCTAATGTAAAATCTCGAGGATTTTGGTTTAATGTCTTTTTTTTCTAGAAGAAGTCCATATCAATTTGAATGAAAACTCTCAGCTTCAATAAAAATACATATAACAAAAAAAAGAAAGGAATGACAAATAAGAGGAAGGAAAGATGGATAGATGCCCAGAGAAGAGAAACCTCCAGAAGAGTAAGCAACACAGTGACATCAACATTACTAAAATCACAAACAGTATGGGAAGCTCTTGCTGTATTGACTGACAACAAAAGCAGCAATTTGCTGCTTTGGGATCATTTTATAGTTTTCTACATTAAGATATTATTATAGCAGTGTTTGTCAGTGTTTTGCAAAGTTTGAAAGCACATTTTTCCAGCTGGTAATTTGTGGCAGCTGACAAAAGCACAAAAGCACACATACTGTCCTGCTGTAGTGGGGACAACACACCCACCTGCTTTCCCCTCACACACCTGTCCCACATACACTCCGTGCTGCGCAGGTGAGCAGCGGAAACCTCAGCCTTTAGGGAGACTGATAGATCCTTAAAGTTTCAAACAAAATCTAAATTGTTGTGTTCTCATGGGCAATTTGTGACCAAAAGAAGCCCCCGCATTGGGGCCTCGGTCGCAGTGCGAGCAGGCCACCAGTCAGAACTTGTTGAAATTTTCGGACACCACCCCACAGTGTCCCTCCCTTCAGCCTCATCATCAGGCATCATTACAGATAAGCCATCTGTCCCTCTCCTCCAGATAACATCAGAAACAGTGTTGACTGCTGATGGTACGAGAGGACCACAAGCACCTGGTGCTCTGTGATACACCTGTGTTTGGGTTAGTCACACTTCCTAAAGGATGTTATTGTGTCTGCCTGGATGAGAAAACAATTATGGCAGATGACGATGGTTTTATCTTCAAATAGTGGAAAGATACAGATGATTGAGCAGCTTATCTTCAGTAACCCACACACTAAGGTAAAGAGGGATCAGGGGCCTTTATGCACTGAGCTGGGAGGATTATTTCATATCAAAAGGTGAAAGAAAATCAATTTTTTGAAAATATCTGATAAAGCACTTAAAAATGTAAAAGATTCTTATTATTTTTAGCAGATTTTTTCATATTACTAGAGAGGTCTCAGATTTACAGCATAAGGACCAGATAATACTGTATATTATTCACGTATATTATTCTCAGCAACTTTAAGATTGTTACAGTAAATAACTGGACATTTAATACAACCAAATACAACATCACCACAACCTAACCACAAAGTTATTTCCACAATGTAAATATTTGTTGCGGGGTGTTTTGTATTGGATTCAGTTACATTGTACAAGTGTTGAAGATATTGTGTCCACTCCATGTGATGAAATACTTTTCATTCTGCATAAAGAATCTTGTAGGATTTGCAAGCACGTTACCTAAATGCTGACATCTATTGTGTGGTTTAAGCTTTACACTGTAACCAAAAGTGAGCAGTAAATAATGTTATTGTGGTTGTTGATGTTGTTTTCTTTTGAGCCATAAAGGCAAAGCATCCCTGCATGCTGCGTGTGGTATCCCAGCACCATACTGGCCCCACTCTCACGACCCTGAAGCCTTGTTGAGACGAAGATATATTGAGCTTTAATACAACACTCTGAGTGGACGGACGACCCTCCACATCAGACTAGAAATCACTGCTGCTGATAGTTTATTGTGGACATGTGTGTGTGGTGTGTAAGTGGATTGGTGGTTTCTTAAAGAGCAAGAGTGAAGTGAAACTACGAGTGTGAAAGTGCAGACATTGTCATGATTTGCGTGTGAGAAAGAGGGAGAGAGGGTAGAACTGTGTGTACAAACACATCTCTGAGTGTGTGTGTATGTGCACATGTATATATCAGTTACAGACACACCCCTGTGTAGCCCTGGTGAGCGCAGCGCAGTGTGAGCCCCCGTTGATACGCCCCTCCGATCTCCCCTGTCAGCAAACACAGGAGAACAAAGAGGCCTGTGGCAGCGCCAGCGGGTATAGATCTTCTCCCCTGTGTTCTCACTCAGTGGGGTCACAAAGGAGCCGCTCACAGTTCAATCTCCTCTGCTTGACTGATCAGGAGCATTGAGACGCTGCTAATGAGACTGGACCCTCTCCAGTCTGCAGGACCCAGAACCAGCCCACCCAGAGTAAGACTACATAGTCCAGTCCAGGAGTTCAAACTGTAATTCCAGATCAAACTAATTAAAAACAATCATTGGTTATAGACACTATTGGTTAAAGCCCTTTATAGTCAAAGGTTACTTTGTACAGAGACACTGATTCACTGTGATATGGATTTTACATAAAACATGAGTCTCAGAGGAAAAAGAGTGTATAAATAGCCCAAAGTATTTATCTTCTAAATTATAACACTTAAACTAGCAACAGGAGCAACTATAGATCACCATGATAAAACTAAAATATACTAAAGCAATACCAAACATTCACATGTTTTAAACAAGTTTGACTAAAATAGATTTTTTAAGGCAGAGAGCAATATATGTATTTTTCAGGGGGGGATTTATGTAAATATTTATATTATGTGGATTTATTTTGGTGGAGATTCAATAACTATAAAATTTATAATTTTCATGCCAAAAATAACAGATATTGTATTCTTTTTAGTTAATTTGAAATGCCTTTAACGGTATATTTATACTTTATATGGTATTATCCACATTATGATTTTAAAAATTCATTATCATAAAACATATACATAAATATGTTTTCGTACATATTTAGATTCTGATTAAAGAATCAACATTAGAATTAATTCAGATCAAAGGCTTCAACACACCAACCAGTATTTTCGTCTTATGAGAGCCATGTGACACTGACAGGCTGACACCAACATTTTAATAAAAGACCACTATAAGCAAAATATATCAACAAATATACTGCTCTAATTTTATTTCTGAATGTAACACTAAAACTAAACCTGTGCCCAGTTACACTTTTATAATACAATTAAAAACACAGTCGTAAAGAGAAAAAACAGGGCAGCTGTTGCACCTGTTTCCATTGGAAATGTTTTTTTAAATTCTATTGAAACTATCAAAATAGGTAAAACTGCACTGGAAACTTATCTCATTGGACACATTTCCATCTTGCTTTGAACTGGATTGTTGTGGTGGAAATGTTACAGTTATATGAGGCAAAACCGCCGTGTGACTTTTCCTATGTGAACCTCGGCTACAGCAGCACAGACACTTGATGTGCTATAATGGTGTAATTTGCATTAAAACAATCCACAGCATGTATCCCATAATCATTCAGTGATTGATTTGTAATTGCACTAATAGGGTCACGGCGGAGACAATGGGATGTGTAAAGTAGAGTCCCTGCTCTTACTCAGACTCTCAGACTCACAGCGGTCCTGCTGAGCGCTGACTGTGTGGTCTGTGGGGACAATTAGCACAATCTCCAAACTAATGGCAGCCTGTAATGGACACTGCTGAGCCTGCCAGCCACTGTGTGTGTGTGTGTGTGTGTGTGTGTGTGTTTGTGTGTTTGCATATGCATGTGTGTGTGAGGGAATGTTTGCATACGCGCATATCCTTCAGTATGAGCGCCTTCCTGTGTGTAGCTGCAGCGTCTGCCTGCCCTCTGGTGCGTGTATGTGTCGTGTGTTTATGTATTTATGCGTATGTGTGTGTCTGTCTAAGCAGCCAGTAGCCTGTATTCTACTGAGGTAACCCCCCACCCCCACCCCCTTTGCGCGTAGCTCTAACCCTGATCCACGTCCACTCATTAGCACCATAATAAAGAGTTGAGACGACACGTAAAAGGTTATATACTGCTGGACTGCTGTTTTCCTATCAATTATCAGGCCTGTGATTTATGGCCCAGACTCGATGCTATTCTCAGAGGAGAATTGAGGGAGTGTTTACACCCCTACACAGCGGGGTGAGGGGTCAATCTGGGCAAACTTTGACCTTTAAGGCAGGGGTGCAGCAAACAGCTAAGCAGCGCTGCAAGTGACTAAATCGATCAGTGGATATTTAGGATGCATGTGTAAGTAATCTTACATGTTTCCTGTGCTTTAGCATGTTTGAACAGTCACATACAACTGAGCAAATGCAAACTTTCTATGGCTGTGTCAGACATCACTCACTGTTTACTGCTTTATTTGACAGTCTAAATTCTGCGTTTGACGTGTATGTGCCCATGGCATGTACGCTACTTTCTGCAAAAAAACCTCCCACAATGCATTGCCAATCCTGCTTACGAAGCTACTGAATGCTGTCGGGGCGTCGTGTTTTCGGGAGGTAAAGCTATCACGCCTGGCAAGCCTTTGACATATTGGCTTTTGTCAAGCTCCTCCACAGCTGGGAGACTTGCAGCAAGCACGAGTGACATGCTGTAATGAAGTTTGTGTGTGATACAAGGCAAACACACATATACAACACACACACACGCGCGCACACACACACACACTGTGTATGTGTGTAGGTTCCTGGCTGCCATCCAGGCGTGCAGGATTGGTGTGGTCTTGCTGTCTGTCTGCGCTGCTCCTCTGCAGCATGTGTTTAACCCCAGCATTTGGCCTTCCTGCCCTCTCTATCTGCCTGACTGATATGTTAGGCTCCAGGGACAGGATGGAGGATGTGAGTTTGCGTGTGTGTGTGTGTGTGTGTGTGTGTGTGTGTGTGTGTGTGTGTGTGCCACTTCTTACGAACATGCGATTCAATCTACAGAAATACCCCCTCTGCTGTTACCTGGAGCCTTTCCTACACACACACACACGCACAATCCAGGTCTTTGATGCGAGATCAGAGGCAGCTGTGATGCAAGTCGATCAGGTGAGTAGAGAGCGAAGTAGAAAGAGGGAAAACGGAGAGAGGGGAAGGAGGAAAGATGGTCTCTGTTAAAACAAGGCTGTTGTTTTAACGACCCCTGGGCTCTGCACTCATTATGAACCTCTTTCTCTGTCTCTCTCTCTGTCTGTCTTTCTCTCTCTCAGCATACTCGAGCCGCCCTCTGTCTCTCTCTCTTTATACCGAAGCAGCGCTCTTCACGTGGGCCGATCACAGCAGACGATGGAGGCAGATGCAGCGACTACAAGATGTGTTATGACTCATGTTTCGGCAGAACATTCTGTTGACCGTCTAACAGGTGCTGATGGTCACCACAAAAGACACACACGCACGCAGATATCCCCATGCTACTGTAAAGGCATACTGCCAGACTTATAGAAATCCTGTCTGCCTCCAACAAGCCGTGTGGTCCCACAGCCCGACACTCTGAAACTTCAGAAGACACATCAGCCTGCACAGAAGCTGCAACACACACTGATTTCACAGATGCACAATCACACGTAAGACCACAAAGACAACACATAAATCTAAATTCACAAGTAAAATACTCTCTCCCTTGTAAGATGAAGGGAAGGAGGTAAAAAGCAGATGCAAGTTTCCCCTCCCGCCAGGATGAAAGCCTCTTTTGCTTGGGAGAACATTAGGAGAACAAACTGCCATCACAACAGGAGGGGAAACAGTCAACCACGGCGTGCTCTCACGTCAAACACAAACAACCATTAATATTGTAATGCTTCCTCCCTGAGAGTTTGAAATCAAGAACAAGCCTACCAGTGTGGTCAGTAAGAGAGATGGCTGCAGATGCCACTTATCTGGGACGATACAGCTTTAAAAACAGACTGAACAATGCTGTGGCTGCAGTGTGTATTGCTGCCAGGTGAAAATGAATTAATTATTTGTTGGAACCAAGAGTTTGAAGTTTGACTTTCACAATTCTTTTCATTTCTATTTTGGGTTTATCAAATGGCTTCTGAAAGGATTTATTAATGTGTGTTGGTCCTAAACTAATCAACTGTTGTTTTGTTGTATGACGTGCAACTAATTACACGTTTCATGTCGTGATTTCATGATCTGTTTCTCTATATGTCTGAATACAAATTACCAAAAACTTTGTGCTAGTCATTTTGGATGCTTGTTCGTCTCATATATTTCCCTTCCTTGCTTCCCTCTGCCAACATTCCCAGCTGTGTTATTCATGTTCACACCTTCTTATTGCTACATTACTTCTGTTTTCTTACCAAAGTTTGTTCGTGACGGATCACACCAACACAAAATCACAACAACAACAAAAAAAAAAGGAACATAAAAAACTAGACATACGCATATGGTGAGTGTGGCTGTTGATGCATGGAGTGCACCTGATAAGGAGTATACACACTGGGAATAATAGCGTGCAGCAGATACTATATGTGTATGCATGAGCATCGAGTGGTTGCTATTGATCTCCTGCGGTCTGCCAGTGGGATGTAAACACTGTCTTTCAACAGGAAGCTCCACTCAATACGAGCAGCCGTCAACGACTGCTACACAGAAAACACAGCGCACAGACGCCCTGCCTGTTATCAAATCAGCACGCGCAGCTAGTGTATACCGCCTAGTGAGTGCGTGTGTGTGTGTGTGTGTGTGAGAGAGAGAGTTTGTGAGGGAGAGAGATGTCAATACACAGTGCAAACCTATGTGCACAAATAAATGCATGAAAAAGAAACAAGCATGCACTGCTGGTGGGTGAAAACTGCGTAACAGCATCATTTTCATTGATTGATTTTCATTATTTAATGACTGAATGACCACAAGCTCTTATGTGGGTAATATTTGGCTTCGCGAATATGCAATTAGATTGTCTTAAAACTGTCAAGCTAATAAACAACACTGCTTTCCCTAATTCCTGAAAGCTCAACAGTTTTGGAGATATGAGGTTTTCACATGACACCACTAAGTCACTTCCATCTGAACATGCACGTCCAAGCATACACCCTCCTTCAAACGCACACACACACACACACACACACACACACACACACACACACACAAAGCATGTAAGCTGCATCTGGAAGAAGCTCAAATCCCATCAAACTTCACCACACAGATAATACATGCGCCAAATCTAAGATGAATCTATGTAATATTGATTCTGTTCGGGTGGCGCACTAGTCCGCTAACAACCCATGAATAACCGACCGTGGAGGACACTTACACTCTGAGCGCATCTGGTGGAGAATCCTCAATGTGTGTTACGCTTACTTGTTTCCCCTTTATTAACTTCCTGCAGGATTTCTTTTCACTCAGGTGAAGATTTGGCGAGTCTCTCAGTGTCTCCTCATCCCAGTAAGAGAAGTCTTCGGCGGTCCGTGACTGATTTAAAGGCCTGCTGCACAGCTTTTGTTGTGGTGAAGAGATTTGTCCCTGTTAAATAGCTGTAGTCAGATTCACTACAGAATCTTAGAAGAAGAAAAGAAGTAGTCACGCACAGACTCAGATAGGCCACACACTAATAAATAATAATACTCGCCTGTATTGCTTGTACAGTATGTTATACAGTTGACAAAAAGATCAACTACGAAACAATCTGTGAGCGGCAAACATGCTGTGACCATTTGCGAGCTACGTGTCAGCAGTGCTCCCAGGTCGCTTTTGCGAAAACTGCCTCTAGGTCAGCCCAGTTATTTGTTTGAGAAGGGAAAAGAAAGAGGTGAGGAAACGACAAGCCGTACTAAACAGGTGAACTCACTGATTCAATAGGCTATACTGCCAGTCAGGCAACAGTTGACTATGTTTTTTGTTTGGCAGACTTCGTGGATCTCTTTGTCCACTCTTTGGCGGTGATGGATTTTCACTTTTCTGACAGCCACATCCAGCCATTAGTATCACAAGAATCACAACACACGGGCTCTCAAACATCTGGCTCCAGTTATCACAGCTCTCACTCAGCTTTGCCACCACAGCAAGACACAGACGCACACACAAATACACATACACACAACACTCCATCAGCGTCTGGTCATGGTGTGTTTTGCCACTCCACTCCTCCGGTTTCCCAACTCGTGTTTCTGGTTAAGGGCCATTTTAGTTCCAGCTCAGGCTTGCGGCGGAAGGCATCTCCCTGAGGAAAATAAGCATGACTCGCTCCAGTGAAGACATCTGCCCTTTGAAAGTGAGCGCGGCTGTTTGAACAGCTGTCAGAGCACACCGTGTGTCTCAGACCTTCCCTGATAAAACAGAGGCAAGTCTGGGAGGGAAAATCGTCAGGAAAAAAAACACAATGGACAGACGAAGACGTTCACTGGCAGTGATGCACAAGGCAGATGGGAAGACGTGCCCTACCTGCATGCTGTGCAGACTGACAAGAAGCTACGCGAGGAGCTGCAGCACCTGGTCACCTGTGCTCAGACCTGGGGACTATGCAGCATGTCCTCAAAAAGTCAAATGGAATCCAAACGGTTTTGATTTGTTCAGAGGGAAGCCAACACAAGCATCATCATTTCACCTCAGATTCAAGAAAACCTCAGCAAAGTGCAAGTATATTTAGTTCAATTACACTTATTTGTCCTCTGCCTTTGATGCATCCCGAATATTTCGGAGCCATACAGTGCATTCCCAGGGTTCAACTCCAGTTCTGAGGCCACTGCCTTACGTAAGGGCAGTGAGTTTTCCTAAAAACGGATGTCTTAGGGAAAGACTGAAGCACTTGGAGAAAAACCATATAGACATGGGGGCAGAAAATCCAAGCACAACACATAAGGTCATTTCAATTAATAAGAAAACTTAAAAAGTATAAAAGTAGGTTTTTATGATTTAGTATTTGCAGCAGTATGCGAGTGGTAGAAACACTCTCACAATCCAAGAAGATTTCAAGCTTAACACTTAAGACTTTTGGTCCTGAAGTGACTGTCTGTTACCCAGTCAAGAGGAACAAGTGTATGTCAGACTTAGAAAAGTGCAGGGAGCTCAATTGCATTAAAGCTCTTAGTTTGCCTGAGCTCCAATCTAATTGGATAAAGCTGGAAAAGCAGCTTCCAATGTGCACGAATCCATTTTTTTCTCTCACAAACTCTTTTTTTTTTTTTTTTGCGGAGAGATGCTCCCCATGTTCTATTCCGCCCCGTCTTTTGTCCTTGTCAACATTCCCCAAATGAGATTCCCAAAATCAGGAGGTGAGGGGAGCACGCATGCTTGAGTGCACAGAGCAAACATTGTCAGACAGACACACCTCTCACACCAGCATGGCTGGCATCTCTTTCCTTTCCTGTCCTTATTAAAATTCCATATTGAGATTCCTTCCTGCCACTCCGCCTCCCTGGTCCTGTCACTCAGCCACCAACCAGCGACAAAATCAGCAAGTTTCAACAAAGACACACACATATGCATAGAGACACACACGGCACACAATCCAAACTTTTCTTAAGACAACTCGTCCCTGCTCCAGCCCTTTATGTGTGGGATGAAAGTTTCCTTTAGGTGATATGTATGAGAGCGTGTATCAGCGTCTCCCCCCTCCTGCCTTCGCCCCTCTCCATCTCTGCCCCCCCCCTTCTCATTGTCATTATTTTCGATGGTGTCCCCCTCTGATCTGCCGAGCCTTTGGGTGCTCTCTCTCCTCTCTCTCTGTCTTTCTCTGGTCCCTTTTATCTGTCAGGCGCTCCCCTTGGCGACCGCCACTGAGGGGGTTTGATTTCCCATCATGCCTAGCATTGCCTCCCTGACTCCGGCTCCCTCTCTCCCCACCCCCTCTCCCTCTGAGGCGAGTGTTGTGCCCCCGCGTCGTTGGGCAATTATCCCCGGGAGTAATGAGGAGCGTCTCTCCCTCCGCGGCACACTGACTGACACCTCTCCCACTCATTTGTCAACAAATCAGACGGCTGGTGTGGGCGGCCATATTGAGCTGATGGTTGTCGTTGGGAAGCTCAGGCTGAGGCGCATCGCCGCGTCTCTCTCTCCCTCTCTCTTTTTCTCTATCCTCCTCCATCCCTTCCTCTCTATCTCTGCCACCTCGTTATCTCTGACAGGGTGTCATTCGTTCCAACTCTCACTCCTCCTATGTCAACCCTCCACACGTTCCGATGTATTTGTGTTCCTCAGCCACCAAGAAAAGTCTGACTTCCAATAGGCCTAATGGTCATATGTGGCTAATGATCACTAAGCTGAACAAGTGACACTATTCAATTTATTTGTGTCAAAGGCAGTCGTAGCCAGTCACTATAAACACTTTGTCCAACTAGACAATGAGACTAGAGTGCAAAAGGAAAAATATTTTCAAATGCGTTTTTACTCACAAAGGCTCCTTTCAATTTGTCACCATTAGTCGATGCAGATGTAGAGGGGATGTAAAGCTCATCTGCAGTGTCATGTCAGGGTGAGCAAGGTCTTTGACGTGCCAATTAAACTCTGCATGTTTCCCGGCATTCTTTAAAGGTGTGAGATGAGTGACTGTGTGTCAGCTTTGGATATGAGACGGGAGAGCGGAGCATGTTCACATACCACAACATGCATCAGATGTGTGTTTCTGTGAGTGGAGTGTGTACTCACTGTGCTCTTTGCGCTCCTCCGGGCTCGATGAAGCCTCCCCATCAGACAGCAGGCCAGACATGGAGAACAACTTCCTGCCTGAGTCGTCCCCAACTTTGAGGGAGCCTCCCGGGGAGCCAAAGTCAAACTCCTTCCCCTCCACCTCTGGGAAGCAGCTTTTCAGCCTCTTGGCAGGGGTGAAAGCCGACTGGTAAACCCCCGACTCCCTCTCCTCTTGCGGAGAGGAGAAAGGTCGGAAGGCGCCCACCCCGCTGTGGTTGAGCATGCTCAGAGTGGAGCAGTCCAGGTTTGGTGGAGTGAACTGGGGATGCAGGTGGAGCAGGGATGCTGGGAAGTCTCGGGTGGGAAAGGTGCCTGACATGGGGCCCTGGCGCTGATACATGGAGGTGAAGGTGTAAGAGGCTGAGGGGAAGGGGAGGTGGAGGTCTTTCTCCACAGAGGCGGGGACACCGAAGGGTCTGGGCGCCTGGCAGGGGACGGAGGCGTCTCGGCCGGCCTCGGCAGTGGAGGCGAGGACCATCAGGGCAGGGGAGGCCAGTGGAGCTGGCAGGTAGGAGGGGCTGTCCATCTTGAAGGGGCGGTGGAGGTCCATTTACCTCCGTGTTAGTGGTCCTGAGGAGAGGGAGAAGACACAGAGTCAGAGGGGAGAGTTAAAGGCTGAGCTACAACAGAACATAAAAAAAATTACAAATTCAAAAGATGCTCTACTTTACGCTCTTTTGCTTCTCTTCGGTGGCACACAAAAATACTTTATTTTATTTAGACCATTGCTGAATTGTAATAATTACTGTGTGCTGTCTTATGAAGAAATAATGAGTTTGATTTAGGCTCAAAATGTTTTATTTTGTGAAGTTTACAGGGAAATATCTTTATGATCCAAATGACAAAATCTTCATCTCTTCATTTTGTGAAACACACCAAGTTGCAACTCTGGAGGAATTTTTACAGTTTTGGACTAATTTCAATAGGAAAGGGTTGGAGGAGGCCTACACTGTGCCTGTAAATGATTACGACGGAATAAATTGCTAATAAAACACACACGTAGCCGAAGCCTGCAAAAGATCAATTTAACAGTGAGGTAAAAGCAATTAGATATGGGAAAATCCTCCAAACATGTTCGGGAAAAAAAAGATCACCTCTCCTTTTTTCTCTGTAGTGAACTAATTGTCTCAGTAAATCAATAAGTACTAAATCATGCTGATTGTGCCCAATAAAATAAAGAATATGCGGTGGGTCTTTTCATCCCGGAATAGAAGTTTCTCAACATTTCTGAAACACCAATCCGCACAAAAACATGAAAGGATTAACTGAGTTGAATTAATTGTAGTTTTCTAAAATAATAGGTTGCTATAATAATATATCGTAATATTTTATAATCGGCGGGGGAAAACAGTTTCATAAAATTTGCTATGTCACTGTAAGTTAACAGATATGTTTAATGAATAGAAAACGTTTGGCGTTAGCGCTTGGTAAAGGCCTGGAATGAGAAAGTAAAGTTTGGGCCCACTGATTCACCTTTTTTGAACAAACATTAGTCTTCTTCCAGTTTATGAACCAAAGCATCTGTTCGTGAAATGAACCAGGGTGGGAGTGAAAGTTTGCGCACTATACACTGACTTAAATTGACTTAAAAAAAAAGAAACACCTCACCTCAGCAAATAAAATGAATATAACCTTTACCGTACAATTAGCTGACAATTCAGCGATGTAGTGACAAAAGAATAAAGAAATAATCTTTTCTCAAAGTCTTAACGTAGTTTCAAAAGCGAGAACAGTTTCCCGGACGACAGCGCACAAGTTCCCTCCCGTCAGAACCCAACGGCCCCGGCCGAACACGCGGTAATCAAATAACCAATTAAACCAATTAAATCAAATGAAGCTGTAATCACTGGCGCGCTCGCGCAGCATCAGCCGCCACTTACCTTTTCCTCAAAGCGAGATCTATTTCGCCGTCAAGCAAACTCTCTCACTCTCCCTCTCTTTCAACTTATAATTTGGCACTTTCTCCTGGTCACGCAGGAACAGAGAGAAACGAAGAAGAAGAAGAAGAAGAAGAAGAAGAAGAAGGCGAGCAGCGATTTCCAGTCCTCCTCCAGATGTTGCGTGTTACACCGCGAGTTAATGCTGAGATGCGTGTAGTTTGGAGGTGCACTCGCTGCGTTTCTGGGCAGGACCAGGGCATCAGTGAGTGGACTGGCTGCGGGTCGGTCTGACTCTGTTGGTCTCTCCTTCTTGCGCTCCGTGTGACGGGGGGGGGGGGGGGGGGGGGGGGGGGGGGGGGGGGGGGGGGGGGG